>CAAAJI010001135.1:0-13380 GCA_900642245.1 Fragilaria radians | reverse complement strand
GGGAAGAACTGCGATAACGTGCAATACTTAGTCCTCCCAAATACGCAATGAAAGCTATGCTTCAATGAAAAAATAAGTAAACGCTCTTTCTTGGATTCCAAACTGACTTCCAATAATTAATGCTGTATACGCAATACCTTTTTTGGCAGATAAGGAATTGAATAGTCTGTTTCTTTGCCATTTACATTCTAATTTATCCGTTTATCATGTCATTGATGGAAAAACATGATAGCTCACAGCTGAATGCATCATGTATATTAATAGTGTTTGATGACTAGAATCTGATACCCAAGATTTTTAAGAACACTCGGAGATCACTTCACAAGATTGCCAGGAATTTCCAAATTAGTAAGGTGTAACATCTACCTTTAAGTACATGTTAGTATTTTTGCCGGTATAAACCGTTGAATGAAGACATAACTGAAAAATTGGAGAAGTTTCTAAACATGTGTGTCAAGAAGGAATTTGATACTGCAGTGCATAGTGAAAGCCACATAATTTTGAATCAACCTTTAATGAGATGATGACCTTTATTTTTTAAGATAACGCAAATTCTCAATTTACAAGCGTGATTCTGCAAACTATATACAAATAGTATGTTTCAGAATACAATGAGCTAATTTAGCGTCACTTCAGTTAAGGCATTGTGCTTTGAAGAAATATTTTAATTGTTTGCGCTTTTACACCAATGAATGTTAGAGACACCCAGATTTTGGAATGACAAGATCATGTGGACATTTATTTTCTCCAAATGTGAACTTGATAGTGAATATTTCAAAAAGTAATTTCATCAATTGATAACTTCTCTATTGACATATTCTTTTATATTGAACATTTTGACCGTCTTGAAGCCACATTCTCCCCTTAAAGGAGGCTTGACATTCCATATATAGAGTTTTAAATCCAGTCGATTTAGATTTTCTTGTGTTTGGTCGATAAAACTAGCGTGTCAAAATTTCAGATATGATTAAAAGTGGCATGCTTATCAGTTGAAGATCCAGAGCATTTACATTTGGAAGCACATAGGAAGATTACAGGTTTTGAAGTATTAGTATTAAAGATATGGCGAAGATAATTTTTACATAGTGACAAGGGTCACAAAACAATTACCATTTCATATCTACATCAATGTGAAAAAATAGAATTGTTGATCAAGTATTCAATGAAAAGAGATCTTTGAATCTTGAAAATAAGAATTGAGCTTGTTCTATCATTTGAACATCAGACGAGTTCAAGATGATAAAGTTGCGAGACCTAAAAGTAGCTTAAAAGATAGAATATGAGTGTTTGAGTGACTGAAGTAAAATTTTAAATCATATGAGGTGGAACTCAAGATTAGATACGAAAGGACAATTATATCTCCAATTGAATGTATTTCTAAATTGCAGTAAAGGGATGTATATTTGTCGAATTTCAATGAAAATGTAATAAAATTAAAAGAATAAACTAGATTTTAAGGAATAGGAAGGCATATAAAGAAGTAGCATACACGATGGAGAGAATTCCTAATTGGTCAAGTAGTTTGGTTGTTCTGTTCGTCTCTTCCACCAAATATATATATTTAAACTTGAATTCAGATGATTCTTATGGTTTCGAATCACTCTCTTCAGCAGTTGTTAAATCAGCTTGGGAATACAGCAAAGAATCTTTTTTCGTGTCTTCACTGCTATACCTTGAACACAAGGGTGAAATATATGCCTCAATATCATCTGGCATGTGACAAATAACGTGTTGGTCATCAACTCTTGTTCCCGGAACAAAAAACTGCCGACAGATCGGACATCGCTTCTTTCCTGATGAAAGCCATGTCAAGGCACATTCTTGATGAAAGCAATGACTACACACTTTGCGTGTTGAAGTAACTAAAGTATCCCCAACATCAAATTCGGACAAACAAAGGGAACAAATGCCTTCGACAAAGTATGGTTCTTGAATGGGTAAGATGTCCACCTGAATCCAAAGTGAGTGTGTTGAATTAGTCATTCTACACTTTCATATATTGTTATCTCCATCAATATCGCTGCTTTTTGGCTTGATGTCATATTCCACCTCCGAAATTTCACAAGAATTGAAGGCCGATTCAACATCGTTGGTATCAATCATTTCCTTTCTTTTTGTAGGCTTATCAACTCCATAATAAAGATCTGATTCCTTGATCACCTTCAGAATGTAGATGATGTCAAAAGTTAGACATAGTTTTCAATCCATGAAAGCATTGAGCTGTAAACTTACCTTTGTATATGGTGACAAAAACGTCAAATATTTTTCGCGTCGTTGTTGTTTCAATGCTTTCATAGCTTCTCTAGTTATGGTTTCGTCTTGTATGCTTTCCAGTTCTAGAGAATGCCTTGCTTGATCTGAAATTGCATGTCGGGAGTCATTTTCTTTTTCGTCTCTTGGGATGGGTAAAATGCTAATACCACAAACGTAATAGATAAATTCGCCTATGATATAATACGCGCTCAAAAGCACAAGCAGAATTCCAACTATCAAAACAAACCATAGGCTAGGATGTGTTGCTAATTTGGTTGTAAAATCGTCTGATGTCGTTGATCCATCTTCGTCCATCTTTCACAACTCACGAATTAAACAATTCTGTAGCATCTACTCAGCTCTTGCATCAGGGTGAGTCGAAACAACACAGTAATGGATTCTCATTCTAGGGGAGGATATAAAATCTTTCGATATCTAAGTTATGACTACTAAAATCTAATATGAGCACAGATCACGATATCAAAAACCTCCAACAAATCCAAGGAAACGTCGAAACGAGCGACTTTTTATCTATTTGCGGTTATGGAACGTTAACGTAAAGGTCAATATTAACACTAGCGTGTGAGTGCCACGTGTAAATTCAAAACGTATCAATTGAAGAAGCAATTGTACAAATTTAAAGGAAGTTGCGATATAATCTCTTGACAGAGTGCTTTACAATAAGATAATGGATAGATATACAATGTATTTCTTTGAAGCATGAGGTATTAATTTTGAGCACAAATGACAAGGGATTGAATTTATTGAGGTCTTGCTAATGACTTAGGTTGCTTTATTTTGGGATTCACAACCCCAAAACATAATGAAGGGAATCCTGAAATTCAAAAGTTCAATGAGGTTCCTTTCTGCTGGCAAAATATGGGTGTATTGTGATGTGCCATACATTCCACTACAGGGTGCTCCAGCCTTCTTCAGAAAATCAAGCAACGATCAAACATAAGTTGGATGTTAACAAGAACACTCAAATTCTTTTATTCTCCAATTCTCTAGATCAAAAATAGTTTCAAGATTATTCACAAGGTATGGAAAGTATCTGTCTAGAATCGCTCAGAGATTTCAATATAAAGAAGCAAAATAATTAAAAAGAATCAACAAAGTCCTAGTCTACTTGCTGGAGATCTGGACTGAGATATTGACTAAGGAGTGTAACCCAGATGAGTGTTTTGTCACTGCAATTTTTTTGTTGCTGGAATTTCAAAAGCGCCATAACAAATAAAGAGGAAATTTTTTTTGTCATTAACGGGTCACTTTCATGTTATGAGAGAAAATTAGAAATGGGCTAACAAACCTGGAAACAAATAGTGTTCACTAAATTATTCTAGATAATGCTTACACTGTTGATGTTGACAATCTTTCCGACTAATCAGGTACGTACATGCTCCTTGAATTGGATCATTTTGTTGCAACTAATTTTTCTGCCTGACACCGCAAATCCCGAATCCTAAATGTTGAATTCATGAAAGGTCAAGAAGTACCAGCAGCTATTCCGTCAAATGCAAAAAGACTGATTAGTAGCGGCAGGGCTTATAACAGTAATTGAGCTTTTTATAGGGATGTTCCCTTCATTGATTTCACAATATCAAACAAATACATGATGCAAAACGTTTATGCTAACTCATCAAAGAAATGAGGTATTCATTATAATGACAACAAATAAATCATCAAAAACTTGGATTTGTGAAACACTTATTCCACTACCATTCTGTTGCCTTGAGACTTGATCTACTCATGAATAGCTCATTTGACTTTTCGCGTAATACATCGTTTATTTCTTGATTTACATGTTTCGATCTACGAAACGAAAGGTTTGTCTATTCACATTTGTTTCAACTTGACTATAATACACTTTTTTAATTTCTATTCCTTTCCCTTTCATTTCCCTAGATATTGTGTCTCGATGGATACGATAGACCACTGTACTTGTATTTCAATTTTAGCACATATCAGATTTTATCGTATCGTCATCATTGGTTTTGCTCCCCGTTTTGATTTCGACCCTCCTCTTTGTAACATTCGTCCAAATAACGAATGTACTTGAAATGCTCCAATTGTTTGAATACTTTGTGCTCGTTGATGTTTCAATTTGGTATTCGTTCGTACACCATTGGCAATTTGTGATTCCGTAAACCCAATTTGACGTAAGAGTTCCAAACGTTCCTGATGCGTAAGGATGCGACAAGGAGGAGAAGAAGACGATGATGATGACGTTGTCAAAGAATGTGATGATAATCTCAACTGATCACAATGAGATCTTTGAGTCGATTCATATGTATCCAATGATACCGTTGGTTGTGATTGATAATTCCAACCAATTCCAATCGATGGACCCTGACTTGTCGACGGATGTATTGTGAGAATTCGTTCGTAGGATCGGACCGAAACCGATGAGAATTTCAATTGTCGTGTTGAGGAACGCCTTGGATTGGATCCTAGAAAGGAACTTTTGAGGATAATGGGATTGCTGTAAGACTGCGTTGTTAGGTATTCTATCTTACAAGATGATCCACTCGAGGAAGAGGATTCATTGGAGTGTAACGATTGTCCAGTTCTAGAAGATTGATCCGCTGTACTCTCAGAATAATTTCCCATAACTTCCTCATGGTTTATGTCATACTGCTCCTCGTTGTCACCTTTGTCGGTTTCTATGGCGGTTCTTGAATCCAAGTCATGAACGAAACCTGTAGTTTCTGTCAAATCGGATTTTACAGAACATTCGTCATGAAGTATCAGCTCAGTTTCTAGTAGAAGCTGTTGCGATAAATAACTGACAATATTTGGGTCTAGAAGCATTTGCAGGTTTTCTGGATTACATTCTTGATCCGTTCGTTGCGACAAGTATTGAATCAAGTAATCTCTTAATTTTTCTAAGGCTGCCGAATCTAACGAGCTTTCAGAAGAATTTGGGCTTTTATTACCAATGTCATCTTCATTAGTTTGGGAAGATCGTTTCTCTTTATCTTTCTTCTTTTTCTTCTTCGTCTCCTTCTTCTTCGTCTTCCCTTCATCTTTGGACCTGAATGAATCCGGAATTTCCTCGGGAAAAGATAAGGAGTCATGTGATAATAGATCAGTCAGTGGTGTTGCAGCTGTCAATGGTGATAGACAATCCTCCATTCCTTTCTTTGACGTGATGTTATTCAACGCATCAGGATGTTTCGATGCTAATGACATGGCTATGTTTCAATCCCTTGGTTTTTTTTATGGCCACATGCGGGAAATTTCAAATTCCGATTAAATCGTAGTGCTACACAAAATGAGTTTTCGCGCTTAACAAACCCTTACCCCAACGATATGTCGCAAGGCCGTGTGGGAATAAGAATCGAACAACATAAATCTTCGATGCGTGAATGATGATTCTAAATAGGTTGTTGGAGGATCTTTCGGCTTCCATGCGTCATATTTATAATTGGTTGCTAAGTAATCTATTGATTACAATTGACTCCCGAGTTGTTAACCTAGAAAAAAATACAGTTATATCAGTATCATTTTATGACATTTAGGGAATTTCGATACCATATTACATGCAATTTCATATTTTTCCGAGTTGAGTGACAAAGACAGAAGCATTGAATGGTTTACAGCAAAAGCGCGGAAGGACAGGCAATTTCTTGAAACTGGCAAGCCAGCTAAGAGATGAATCAAAAGAATATTGAAGAGAGAATACTATCTTGGAATTTAATCATTCATATTTTATCTTTGCTAAGCATTTGCAAACTTCATTCTTGTCCGAAAAATGATAATCATTCACAACATTTTGGAATTCTTTGAACCACCAGGTCTTTTTGCGTGAAAATGAGTTTAAATCTTTCACCACAGTTTGACATTTGACATCAACCAAGAAAAGCTTTTCTTTCACTACAGATTTCGCAAAAAAAATTGCTTTCTGCCGTTAGATCATGCTGTAAAGTAAACACCTTGACCACTTTCTAAAACTATATTGAACCATAGAGAGTGGCAGTGGTAATCTACAGTGAAGTCTTTTACATCAAATTTGACTACTATCTCCTTGGCAAAGTATGGCTCCTTCTTGCTGCCTGTTTTAAATCTGGCTCAAAGCTCCTAGGGTAAAATCACAAAATGCATATGGGTTTTTCTCTTGTGTCATTCATATTTCTTTCCTGGATGTAATCTTTCTTTCCAATTAAATTCCTTTACAACAAGAGTTGTAACTTCATTGATAGGACCAAACGTTTTGTGTCAAGTTAGGAATGCAAATGCAACCCTTTTGCTCTTCTAAGCATGCTTGAAGGCCATGAATTGTTGACCAGACACTCAATTAATCAAAACGCTTTAATTCAAGGGCACTAAGACAGGTAAAATTCCTGAAGTCGAACAAATAAAGGTTAGTCGTTGCATAAATGGTTCAGAAGTTTTCACTCTCCTGTAGTAATTAACTCTAATTCATGACATCAAATCGAAAAAATTTCATCTGGATGCATTGTCCTTAGATCACTCTCTACATTCAGGGTATGAAAAACCACTTTGAGATTTGAGGAAAGAGAATCAGAGCAAATTCCTTTTTTTCTTTACATGGCAGCTTCGATTTCAATCGAATACAATGAGCTATTAAAAGTAATAACATCAAGTCATAAGTGTGGAGCACCAAAATATCAGCCTATACGTAATACTGTACAGCTACTAGAAACGGATAGTGTAATAATCACCCTCAGGTAACCTACATCAATCCGGAAATACGACGGCTTCTTTTATCTTTCCCTTCATGGAGAGATACTATTATTCTTGGACTCACAAAGGCTATAATCACAACCAGTTCCCAAGAAGTCTTACGTTGTCTCCAACAATATTCAACCGTAATCTTGCCTAATTTTCTGAATCTATGGCTCCAAAATAAACTAAAATGAAAAATGACCTGAATAAAACCTTATTTGACGATGGGGATGGTTTTGAGGTGTGCCTAATTATAATTAAAGGTTCTGAATCTTCTACGATTTTTTTAAATTCTTCTTTTTGACTAGACTAACAAAGAAGAAATTGGGCGTTTCCTTGTTGAAATTCTACATAAACTGCTTTTCTTACTGGCTAACTTATGATAGTATTGCAATTGTTCCGTCATAATGATCTTAATTAATTATTCAGAATGTCCAATGAAACTTAAGTGAGCATACAAAAGGAACTATCGTTATTCGACATTTATGGTATCTGTTAATTTATCGAATTATGTGTTACAATCTCTCCTCTCATCATCATCATTTTCCGTGACAAGGCTTTGCAAGGTCTTCAATTTGCCCTTACCAGTTATTGCCTGACAATAAGCCGTAAACTGAGATATTTGGAGAGATGGACATGGTATTGATTAAGGATAACTCTTGGAGCCACTTACTTAAGCACACGGCATGTAATTGTCAGTTTTGGATAATCTGATCTTCTAGTGTACATATCAATCCTCTCAAAAATTGATATTATCGTATAAACCAGCCCTATTTTGAAAGGATGCAATGAGAAGACTGACATTTGCGGAAAACGGAAAGTATGTGTTATACTTTCCAAGAATTGTAATTTCTAGTAGTATAGCATTTGAATCATGTTACCATCCAACTCTTTACTAGACCTTTCTTACACAAAGGCTGGTTTTGCATGCAAGTAACCTGTTGAAACCTTGCTTATCCTGTTAAAAGGCCATTTTTTCTCAATGAATTCATTTTTACTCATGTATCATCAATGTGTGAGGACTATAATCAATCTTTCTGATGTGGAAAGTATCCTTCTTGACTTTTTCCTCCCCTAGGAAGCAAAGGTTTGCCATTATGCAATCTAATCGGGATTATGCATGCTAGCTTGGTATTGGGCATCTGTTCCTCTGTTGATTTTGTCGTTTTGATCCTATTTTTGTTGTTGTTAAAGGACGGAGAAATTTTAAAAATATAGCAATGTGACACAATCATCTGGCTCATCCGGAAAATGTTTCACAATGAGCAACCTGCATCGCTATCCACAGAATTACGGCCAATTATCATACCAAGCCAGGGAAAATGATAGTATCGAATGGAGTTCAGTCACAGATAGTAATTATGATTATAACGCTGATCCATTCCCTCCTTTGGAAGATTATTCTTCGCATCAGCTTTCACCGTCGGTAATAGCGCCATTACCAAAGTCAGAAATGCAACTTTTTGGACGCACTACGGAAATTAATCTTTTACAAAAAGCCTTTTATTTGTTACAACATCAAAGTGAAACACAACAAGATACCAACAATCAATTAGAGTCACTCCGAAAAGTAGTAATTGTTCATGGTGCTTCTGGGTCCGGCAAAACGGCATTGGTAGAACATGCTTTGAGAAAGTTAACATCGGATGAACAGGGTTTCTTTGTTACTGGAAAGTACGAAGCGAATGCTGGTATTCGAGAGCCTCACGCTGCTATCCTAGAAGCCTTTTCTGACTTGTGCGATCTTACCATACAATCGCCTGATTTTAGCAAACGATGTACACAAATTCAACAAGACATTGGGCAGCACTCCGCAAAAATCTTGATGGGTGCTATTTCCAACATATTACCAATATGGAATTCTGATATTGAAAATGCATCGAACCTTGAAATTTTTAACGACGATGACAGCAACGAGAATTTTTCAGATATTCGAAACGTGTCAGCTTTTGCAAAGTTTATGGTTGCCTGCAAATCATTCTTAAAAGCCATGTCATCCAAGGATCACATGATTGTCCTATTTATTGATGACATTCAATGGATGGATGATGGCTCAAGAAATTTATTGACTTATTTTCTAAATGACCAAGAACTGAAGCACATCATGATTATTATGGCGTATCGAGATGAAGATGAGACTTCCATTAGCGGATTTTTGAAGGAATCGAGATCTCTTTCTGGTGTCTTGGATATCAGCCTAAATGATTTAAAGGCTGATGATGTTCATAATCTTATCTCGAACATTACGGGCACCAAGACAACATCCACAGAAGAACTTAGTAACATTATTACTCTCAAGACAAGGGGCAATGCTTTTCATGTCAAACAATGTCTAGAAGAAATTCAACAAGATGGCTTGATGACTTTTAATGTTGAAAAATCAGCTTGGGATTTTGATGTTGACAAAATTCAGCGTGAAATCATGGTGTCAGAGACACTGGCAGACCTATTGACAGTCAGGGTAAGAAGACTCTCAAGCGATGTTCAAGAAACATTGAAAATTGCATCACTTTTAGGGTATCGTTTTGAAGAGTCACTTGTTGTGCATGTTGTGGCAACGGTATTAAATTCAAATCAAGTGACACCGAATACAAATCAAAGCGCTCATTCAATACCACTAACAGATTTGGTAACGAAATCACTAATGATTGCAAGGGAAGATGGATTCATAGAAAAGACAAAGGAAGGTTATCAATTCAGTCATGATAAGTTGCAGATGACATTTGCCTCCATGCTGGACGATGACCTTGAACTAAAAGATCAATATCATATGGTTATAGGAGAAGCGTATCTTGCCAGGGAAAATGCTGAGTCCTTGTATCATGCTGCTATACACTTACACCACTCTCCAAGCTACGCATGTACCGACCAAACTCGCATTGCATTATGTAAAATAAATTTCCAAGCAGCTAAGTATTGCAGAATGAATGGTGCGTTTAGGGATGCTGCCTTGTTGCTACGCCGTGGTTTAGGATTACTTGATGAACACGAAAAGTGGGCAAAGCACCATGGCCTGACAATTGAAATGACCGAAATGTTATCAAAAATGGAACTCATCATTGGAAACCATGAATCCTGCAGAGAAAAAGCAAGTGAAGTACTCCTCCATGCCAAATCATCAAAAATGAAGATCAATGCAATGCTAATCGAAGTGGAATGTTGTATGGTTTGCAATCAGATGGATGCCACAGTTGAAGCAACAAATCAATTGCTCATCACTCTTGGAGTCAAGATGCCATGCAAAATCACCTGGCGACATGTCATCACAAAACTTTTCAAAGTGAAAATGATGCTTGCTAGAAAAAGTGATGACTACATCTTGAATTTACCAAAAATGGAAGATGAGGCAATGTCGACAGCACTTCGATTACTACTACATCTTAACATGCACTACCTTTTTAAGAATGAGAAGATGCAAGCAATTTATGTCGCTCTCCAGGCAATTGATATGACAATGTCCGGTGGTTTAAACTCTTGTGCTGCCTGCGCATTTGCAGTCTACGGCATAGTTGAACTTGCCAATGGTGGATACCGTCAAGCATATCGGTTTGGTAAACTTGCTCTCACGCTGCTTGATAAATTTGAGAATCGGGATGCAGAATGCCCTACAGTAGGACTAGTTCTCACCAGCCTTACACATTGGTATGATTCTGTCGCTGATATGCCGTCAGCATTATTACGTGCAGCCAACCGCGGCTTTGAGATCGGTGACATTGCCCATGGAACATATTGCTTATCCTTGTGCTACGGCGCATACATAATGGCTGGGAAGAATTTGGAGGAGTTGGAAGCATTCATGTGGTCTACGTATCAGAGTATCCGAGATTTGTCACAAAATTCATTCACATTATGGCCTCAGAGTGCTATGCAATATGTGCTCAATTTGAGACGACAAGATGTGGAAGATTGGCAAGACTTGACGAATCTTACAGGTGAAATAATGGAAGAGTCATTGTATTTGAAACAATGCACGGATGCTAAGCACTCAATACTCACCATGGTAGCGTTAACATACAAGGCAAATCTATCATGTTTCTTTGGCTTCTGGGAAAAGTCAGTGTCAATCACTCAACATATGATGAAATTTAGTGAGGGATTCTATCTTGGCTACGGTGTAATACCTTGCTCACTCTTTGCTGGCATTGCGGCTTTTGCCTTGTATAGAGAGAATAAGAAACGCAAGCATCTCATATTTGCAAGGAAAAATCTACACACTGTACAACGTGCACATAACAGGGGATGTCCTAATGCCTTGGCCTTCTTGACTTTACTCAAGGCTGAAGCCTTATCTGTGAAACATTCCATAAAGTATTCAGTTGTCAATGCTGCATTTGATCTTGCTATTGATACAATGGCATCAGAAAAGCTTCCACATACAGAAGCGTTAGCCAATGAAAGGGCTGCATTCTATGAAGTACAGCGTAGAAACAAATTTGCAGCAGAGAAATACTTTGAACGGGCGTTAGAGATATACAAGTATGACTGGGGATCAATTGCAAAGCATGATTGGCTTCTTGAGCAGATAGAAGGCATTGAAAATAGGGAGACCTAGACAATCTTTGTTAAATTAGGAGATCATGAATATCTTGGCCCTTAATCCTTGTTGTCCATTGATAACTTTCTGAAAAATCAATTTGCATCAGCTGAAACATTTGGCCGCTTGACAATTGTAAGGTTAAATTAGGAGATTATGAATAATTGCCTTTAATCCTTGTTGTACATTGATAACTTCCTGAAAAATCAATTTGTTGCATCAGCTGAAACGTTTGGCCACTTGACAATTGTAAGGCAAAGAACAAAAAGTTGATGGACATTGAAAAGACTTCAAAGACCAACAGGATCTCGTGAAGCATGCAAGGTGTCAATCATCCAAGATGATGATTGACCTTAAGCCAATGTCATATATAACAAACGTAGCACTCAGAAACGAAAATAGCCGAAAATATTTGGTACCATGAAATCAAAGAAGATTTAAAAGACATTTTTTGTAAAATTGTATTTGAGCTATGTCAAGACAAAGTTAATTTAGGCAAGGAGCATTCGGTTTTGCACTGAAGCAGCAAATAGCTCTAACAGATGTCCTACATGATCGCATCTCAACACATACAAAACCTGATTTAAAACTCCAGGCTCACCTTTAATCCCTCAGAACCCTAGAGTCTTGTGCTTTCAATCAATGCTGTTTATTATCAAATTGGCATTATCTATATCACCATTTAATTTTTGAACCTTCTTCCATTTCCTGCATACCAAATTCATAGACACTTTATCTCCCATCTATTTTGGAGAATCCTGTTATAACTGGCACTAGTGTCATAGTGTATTGAACATAATGTCTCCCTCTCAAATATTCAATGTATACTGAATTCCGCAATAATTTCTCCTTTTGCCATCCAAATTTGCTTTGCACCTTTATCTCTTGCTTCTCAGCTTGAACCAGAGCGTTTTTGTTATCTTTGATGGCAATAGGGCAAAATTCAGAGCTTATTCATAATCCTGAATATCTCTCAGATTGCGTTCCCCTGTGTGTATTCATATCTACTTGTCAGGTCCTCTTTTAAAGTGAAGGAATCAGCCATTACGGAATGTTGATAAATTCATTCTGAATATTAACTTGAGTCAAATAACCAGCCGTAGCTAGCAATCAAGGGGAGGTTCAATTTTGGCTTAAGGTGGCATTTTTAACAGGCTCCCTCTATATCTTGAACTTACATCTCCCAATTCATTGTTTTACAAATTCTGAATTCGAAAATTATTTTTCATTAGGTAGGGATATGATAAAGCATCCTACTGTGACAGCCTCATTTTGTCAAAAAGAGTATAGTAAAAATCAAATATCTCATGAAATTCACCCCTACTGAACATGAAAATACAATCGTTTTTTGCATCTCACCTGGTCATTAGAGTCTTCAGACCTGATTGTATTCCATTACTTTACATTCTTTGGTGTAGAAAGATATCTCATGAATCAATCTTATCAATTTCATTCTATTCATTTCCTTCCTTTTTCTCCTTTTTTCGCCTTCTTGATTCAGCGTTCTAGGCCTGCAATTCGATTGCCTCTTTTTCATCCCGCCTAGTGTGTAGGATGTGTTGTCAATTTCGCGTTAAAGTCTTACCATGGAACAATAAACTAAAGATTGTTGTACTATGATGGCAAGTAGTGCATCTTGTATCAATCCACGTGCGCCTACATTAAGCTTTCAAATGAAGTTCTATCTTCCTACCATTGTTACGAACGAAAAATGGATTATGAAAAACAATAGAATATGTTCTGGTATTGTGACTCTTTTGTGATTTCCTACTACATGTCCCTAAATATCTTTTTTATCTTTAGTTCTGTCTTTAATTGTTACTACTCATTACTCATAATATATATATTATTTCATTCAGGAAACTCTTGCCTTCGTGAGTGGATTTACCGTATTCTTGGCGGTA
>CAAAJI010001131.1:1271-12685 GCA_900642245.1 Fragilaria radians | reverse complement strand
TCTCTTGAGAACATCTTTTGAGAGAAGTTTCAAGATTAGACAAGACTAACAGAACAAGAAATAAAATAGACTATATTTTATCTGTGTCTACTTTCTATATCTCACTGTAGAGCAATCTCTAACTTATTCAGGTGGTCTGCAAAGTTGCTATTTGTTAGAATTAACAAATCATCCAGATATGTCTTTACATATTCCAAATCTTGTGTCAGTTTTGACATGCCTTTTTGGAAAACATCTGGGGTTATTTTGATGCCTATGGGTGAGCGTTTATTTTATATTTTTTCCCCAAGGAAATATAATTGTACATAGCTTTTGGGCATCGGCATCCAATTTGATATGGTAGTAACCCATGTTCAAATCTAGAGCCGTGGCAAAGGTAAATCCTTCCATGGATCTGATCATGTCTCCAATTTTGGGTATTGGAAATGGTTGACGTTGAAGTAATGAATTGAGTTTTCTGAAATCAGAAACAACTCTTATATTTCCATTCTTTTTGGCAATTGCAAATGTTGGGGATGCCCATTCAGAAGTATAATCTTCTTCCAGGACTCCAATGTTCACTAATCTTGCAATTTCCTTGCGCAGTTACTGCTCTACTGATCTAGGAACAGATAAGGCCGCGCATGTACTGGCTTAGATCCCTGGTCTATCAAGTTTAGACTTATGGGAGCCATGTTGAATTCTCCTAATGTGCTTTCAAAGAGATGCTTATATTTTTGGAGTACTTGGAGTAACTGGTGTTGTTCCTCTGCATTGAGGTTTTCACAAGCCGTTGTGACTTCTTCTAGGATTGCAGGTTTATATTCTGCATCTAGGATCTTGGTGGAACGAGAAAACTCATCCATAAGACTCTGAGGTTCATTTGCAGTCAAGTAAATCTCAATAATGGCCTTCTGAGAATTCAGAGAGCCTCTGTCTTTCATTGGGATTGTATCAGTGTCCCATGTAACAGTTTTATTAGTAAAATTAAGTATAATACCTAATTTTCCGAGAAGATCTAGGACACTGATCATTCCATATGTGTCGGATGGCTTGGATCGGTCATCAATATGAAACTCCCAAGTAATTTGTTTCTTGAGATTGAATTCTGGCAGCACAAAGCTTACCAATCCAGTTTTATCAGTTGTAAACTGACCATTCATTGTACTCCAAGTGGTTTTATTCTCTAAATTTTGTTTTAAAATATCCTTGGATCTATAAGCTTCAAGAATGAAGCTGCTACTAGCACCGGTATCAGCCAGTGCTCTAAGCACATGCTCCTCATGATTGACACTGAGGGTTACCACTAATTTGGTGGTCGGGTGAGAATTTTCAACTAGTACTGATAGTAGGGGGCAATAAAACAACTCCTCAATTTCAACACTGCTCTTAGTTGAATTAATCTCTGTTGAGAGTAGGGACTCAACCTTTCTCTTTTTGTGATTTTCCGCCTTTGCAGGTTTTAACTGTTTTTGAGGGCATTTATTTCCTCAAAAAGAAAGCATAAGGCCTTTTTTCCCGGAGCAGCCTTGGTACCATGTTGAGCCTTTTTGTGCTGCTTGACCTTTGCAATTTCTCGACATTCGACCGTATTGTGATTATTCATGTTACAGTAGTGACACCACATTTTGGTTTTTTGTTTGCTTTTAGCTGGACCTACACCTACACTACTGGTAAAGGAAGTGTGATTATCTACTGCTACGGCCCGAGCTGGTCTATTTGAGCGTTGAATCTTGTCCAGATTCTCAAGTCATATGAAATAAGGAAATGCCGATTCGTAATCCATTTCGAAAATATCACTGTTGGCTGAAATCATTGCTTCATGCCAGTGTGGAGGTTTGGCCTGGTCAAGAATCTCAATGATTTCATCTTGAGTGAATGGTGTAGGCCGTTCATCAGAGAAAAATAGTAGAGAGCAATTAAGCTCATTGAGCCTTTCTACAAATTGCTGAACCCTACTTTTAGGTCCCATGAAGAGGCATCTCCTCATGTAATACTTTTGCACCCTAATGGCGCGCCTAGAGATATAGTCTAATTCTATGTATCTAATTTTCCAGTCCTAACAACTAATTATCAGATACTTCATCATCTTCACCACCACAAGGTTTTGAAGGATAATATTCAGAAAGAGAGACAGTTTTTTCCTTCAACATTGTGGGTATGTCCAATCCAACCCAAAGACCATACAGCTCCATCTTCTATGCCTTTGCATCATAGCATCAAAGATTTGTATTCAATTCCACACGGGTTCCACAGTATAGTGACATCATGATATCATCTTGTTGGCATCGCATAGAGAGAACTATGGCCTACATGATGACCACATATAGTATGCCAGAGAGTCTATGCCATCAGTTGCTGAGTGGCAGAGGCTATGATGGTTACAAGCAGATATCTGACTCAAGGGGATCCGATACCATTGTATCTATGACTAAAACCCCATACTCAGTGTTGCAAGGGAGGGATAGGATACTAAATCTAGATAACTCCTTCAAAGGCATCAACAAGTCACGGTACCTCTGTTCTTCTGTCCTTGAAGATGAAAAACTCCTTGGAAAATTGAGTAGCAGGGTTGGATGGATCAAGGAACTCAAATCTGATGTACTCAACTTTGTCAGAATCAGCACCTTCAGTCTCAACCTTCTTCACCTTGGTCACAAAAGGGTCTTACGCATAGTTGGAAGCATGTGTTTGGAAAACTTACTCAGTGTACAAGCTGCAACGACCTGAATGTGATCACAGCGCTCTAAGGTGCTCCATAAGAATATTAAATCTAGTATATCTACTATGTACTAACAAAAACTTGGACGTCTCTAGTATCGATACACCCATACATCTCTTAGTCTTAGTAACCTATTGTAGTATGATAGGTATTTTTTAATGAACTTAACTTAAAGATATGTCAGAGATATTGCACAATCCTAACAAGGAAAAATCTGAAGTAATAAAATGTAAGCATGAGAGTGAAAAAAATAAGAGCAAATTGTCATCAAACATGTCTTTCTGGAATTCTCCTTAAATGGTTTGCTTAAACAGATCCAATACTGGAAAGATGCATTTAATGAGCTAATTATACTTTTGAATTGAAACATGGAATGCCTATCATACTTAAAAAAAGTTTATTTGCCCAGAATATTTACCCTATTTGACACCATAATGAGAGACTTAGATCGTGGAAAATTATTTGTGGAAATTTGTAACCTCCTAAGGTTACAAGCCATCAGACATGATAAACAGAATATAGAGAAGGCTGCAAGGCTTTTATGGTTCTGTACTTTCCTTGTTATTAAAAACATCATTATTCGCAAGGGTACATTTGTTATAACGATGCTTGTGTAGATGATCATTTGTTGGGAAAAATCAATTCTGCCTACTCTACATTTGCATGCTTTAGGTAAATGCTGATGAGTTTTGTTCTTTCTTTTGGACACCATAGGCCTTGCTAACAAGAGCTGCCACGTTTGGTAGAATTCTGTTCTAGCACATTTTTTAGTTGTAGTTAATTTGACAATAATTCTGTAAATTTTCCCAACATATAGGATTGTGTGCCAAGTTTCCTTACAACTTAGGTAATCAATACCAATTTGTGAAAATGTTCCTTCATTCTCTCGCTACGTAGATGCGTCTTGAATCTGGCAGCCAATCGTTTCCAGCGCATCTGATCTTCTTCAATAAAGCTTTGTAACTTTTTCTTGAATTTCTTGCTAAAATTGATAAATCCAATAATATGACTAGATATTTTTGAATTCATTAAAGTCTCCTTCTACTAGGATGTTGTGTATCTTGCCCATTTCCAATTAGGTCTCATATTCTATCGATAATTTCTGTTCAATATTTTTCCTTCACTCATGATCATTTTATGACCCAGGTGTTATCAATTTGGCAAAGATGCTGGCAATTCTGAAATGATCACTCTAGAGCGTTTCACTCTCCAAAACCTTGGCATTTTAATTTTTTTTCACAACCTTTATATTTTTGTCTCTTTAGCTATAAAATCTACACAACCTTAGCATTCTTATTGCTTTGTATAATCTTGATAATTTGTTCTTTATATCACCAAATTTCACCTTTATTTTACTTCATCCATTGTAAAATAGATCCCAGTTTACTAATCTTAGGGCTTGAGCCCACCACATTATTTAAATATTATTCTGTTGGTTTAGCCCATTTCTTTTGTTTCGGTGCATCCTAGTGGTTTCCTTATGTTTGTTAATTGTTTCCCCCTTTACGTTTTGTTGATATCCAAGTCGCCTACGATAATTATTGTCTCATAGGGAATTTTGGCGCCCTCCAGTGGCAACTTTCACATGTATTAGGTACAAGTTTAGAAAGTCCTTAAGGGGATTAAAAACACCATTGATTTAGGTAGGAAGTAACAAAGTATTTCCTGTGAAGAAAGCATGAAAACTGGATTGAAGCAACTTTTGGATTATCAAGCTTATTCCAACTAGCTATCAGTAGATTCCCAATCAAAAAGAATTTCAAAAAGTGGTATGAGCAACGCAAAATACATTTGTGTCATAAAAACTTACAAATGAAGAGCAAAGATATCCGAAGGGTTCAATAAGGTATGATTTCTTTTGGTTTCTACCAAATTCCATAGAGAATATCTTATGTAAATCCATTGGGTGTAAGTTTTGTGCTGTACTTTGAACGGAGAATCTCCATGAACTTTGCAAGAATAGATTTATGAAATTAATTTATTGGCTCAAAACAACCATTTTATGTCACTACTATCTGGACTTCTCCGATGCCATGCCATAATCATTAAAATACCTCAATTCTCTGGCAGTTTGAAAAGGCATTTGAAGAAAGACGGCTAACTTAACATGATCCATTTTAGGGATCTTGACCCCCCCAAAAAAGAGAATTCCCAACCATCTTACAAAAGCTACAAATGATTGAATTATCGTCAAATATATTTTCATGTTAGTTTATTTACTCTGAAACAATCTGTCACCCGTTTACATTGTAATATCAATCTTTGATTTGACAACCTAAGGCATAGCATGAAGGGAATATATGCTAGAAGCCAGCTCTGACCGTTTTCATCCTTAGTGACTTTCATTTAGATCAGAATCATTAAATTTAATTCATCTCTTATTCTCATTGCTCTATGAAGTAACAAACACGGTTGGTCGAACATAAGAAGCTCTTGGAACGAAATTTCTCAACCGTATATGGTCATAAGGAGTTAAGTGTACATCTAAATCACTCGAAGGTGAATATTCTTTTTGCTTACAAATATTGTCAGTTAATGGCATGAAATGCACTGCTGGTTCTCACTTTGAGGGGTCTTCCAAAAAACGCTATTGAAAAATAGATTACCCAACCATGTAGAAGAGTTATATGCTTCTCTCAAACCTGCAATGAGATATGGAGCTACTAACGAGGTGTAGTGAATTAATTTCCATTCAGAAACATATTTCCCATGATCGAACGAAAATATACTTGTGATGGTTTTCGAAAAGTTTTTCGTTTTTCAATAGTAACGTATGGATGCTTTGCTGACACACACATGTAGCTCGAAAGTATCCGAAGTTCAGTGGATTTCACCTACGGGCACTGTCTGAGAAAATTGTTAATTATGTTCCATTTCCTCATGCTATGTTGTATCACGTTTAGATGACAACTTCTACATCGCTACATTACAATCGCATTGGATCAGTACCGCATAATTGCTCTTTTGATATTCCTTTAAGTTTTCACAATGTCGCTTTCCGCAGAAAAATAGAGACGACTTAAGTGAGACAATTTAATTGGTCTTAGACATCTTAATTATCTTATTTGTCTTTCATTGATAGTTATATCGTAATTAAAACATATTAGTATATTCTATGGGAAAGAATTTAAAAGCCCTTTCACATGAGAATTTATCTGCCGAATCAGATTTGTCAGTTGTCATTCATTTTGGTATTGAAATTTGCGTAGAGGTAAGGACACAACTGATATTCGAAAGGATAGGTCATGTAGTCATAATGATTCTACGATTAGTAAATGTAACCAGATCGTCTAAGAACTTCTTTTATTAGTAAGCAACCAGTTTTCTATCTACTTAAGAGGTAATATGAAAACCTTCGTGAACAAAATTATTCAGCTCTGCAATTGTAAGATAACACTATAATTTAACTCTCGGATGAAAACCTCCCAAGAGCAGTTAGCAAGGAATCTACACCATTAAATCATAACGGCATGCCTCCATTAGATTCGTGTTGTTACGCATTCAAGAAGAAAGAATTCATGGACGAAGAGAAAAGACTGGAGCTTTGCCGTTCTGTTTACAGAAGATACTTAAACCGCCAACAGAGTCTAGCGGCAAATGTCGTCACAAAAACTCCAAGTGATATATGGGAAGAGCATATGAAAGATCTTAGGCATTTCAAATGTAAAAACGGCCATTGCAGAGTGCCTCGCCATTACGTTGATAATCCCAAATTGGGAAGGTGGGTAATGAATGTTAGATCTCACTATCAATTTCTCCAAAAAGGGAAGAAAAGCTCATTAATAACAGATGATAGGCTCAAGCAGCTTCAAGATATCGATTTTGAATTCGCACCTAAAAATAAATCTCACACTAAATACTATGTGGATCGCTGGGAGCAACATCTCGAAGAATTACGACAATTCAAGGAGAGAACGGGACATTGCCGAGTTCCACAACGATTCAGTGGCAATAAGAAGCTTGGAGGTTGGGTACTTTACGTTCGACATCAGTATCGTAAGCATCTAAATGGTCAACCGAGTACTATGACACCAGACCGAATTAGACAGCTCACAGATCTTGAATTCGATTTTGAGCCTCGCAAGGGCCGACCTGGTCGCTCAGATGACAGTGTAAGCATCAATTCCTGACAAGAAATATCTTATAAATTGGCTCACATAGCAGGGGAGAAGCCGTTAAGAATAAATTTTTGAAGTGACAACAGAGTCCTTATTTATTTTCATTTTTGAGAACATAGTCTCGACCATGACATTGTCATACAATTTTTGTAAATTTGTTTTCACTATTCGCTTGATTACATGTTGACACCATACGTCATTTTTTACACTCTGATTTTGCTAACTCAACAATGTTATCTCGGAAGCTGAAAGTTTAGCGTGTGGTTCATTTTTTGAAGATGAGTATTGAAGAGTAACACCTAACATTGATTCTTTCCGAGAAGACAGAAACGTGGGTGTGGATGGCACAGCTATTCCTTTCTACCGGAGCAAGGCTAGGATGATATCTGTTGAAGATTTCTCTAAGTCAGATTTTCAAGGAACTCACTCTAAAAAATACAGAATTGGAAAGGACATAAGAAATATACAATTTGCATGCTTAATGATATGGCTCACTTCAATTAGTCGGTGCTGATGTGAATTAATGTTACTTTTCTAGATGAACAAATATGTTACGCAGAAAAAATGTTATACAGATCCCATAAATTATTCAACCAACAACGAATCTGAAGCACATAATGCCTTTGTCCCTCAAATACGTTTGTAAACCTTAGGATTGATGTTCTAAATTATCCAGAAAGTAAACTTCATTGCGTGTATTAGGATTGACATGCTGTAAACTTTTCAAAGCAATCGTCGACGAAAACGCTTGCTTTGGCACTAGTGAGACTTCTTTTCATGTTTACTTGGATATTTTATACCGATTAAATTGGGATTACAATATTTTTCACAACGGCTGACAAGTTACATTTCTTCGACATATCGTCTTGTCTTCAAACAATTTAGGTAATAAATTAACTTGTGCCTTCAACTCTTGTTCCTTCAAATTCCTACTCCCGTTTGGATAGGTTGTTTCTTCGTACTACAGAAGGATAATTCAATCTTAACGAAATCCAGATCGCTTCATTTTTGTTTCTTGTGATGACTGCATCACAACAAGAATTGTTTTTAGTTTCAAAACAGTTGAAGGAAGGAATCTCAAAAGAGTAGCTATTATTGAGATAGGAACCTTAACACTCCTTCTAGCATGGAAAATGACACTCCTGGCTCATCACTCAATGAAATACGAGATATTGGTTGTCTGAAAGGAAGGCAATTGTTCATGGCTTGGAAAACTGATCCTTACTCCGTTCAAGCTATTGAAGTGTTATAATCAAATTTTGTCAGCCCACGAAATGTCTACCGGAAATCCCTTCTTTGTAGAGTCATTTGGGATGGAAGTTTTGAGCGTTTTGAAGTCTTTAGGAATATTGTTGAATTTGGTGCAGGCTATCTTTTTGTTCCAGACTTTCAAGCAGAATACTTTGAAAGAGGAACCGAATGCTACATAGACTTCTTGGATGAATTGCCATCTGTCTCCCAGATTAAGAAAGACACTCGCGCATTGTATGGTGAATCTTTGAGTGCATGCCAAGGTGGAGTAGGACTCAGAACCTGAATGGATAGTTAACCAATATGAAACGGATAGTAATCAAAATGTTAGGATCAAGAAACTTGAAAATGTTGTCACAACCGTTTTCCACAAGCATTATAGGGGAGGATTACTTAAATGGAATTACAGAACTTGCTCTACTTGGACAGAAGACATGGGATGACGATGATAGTAAGAAAAATTGATTTGTTCAGAATGCTCAGAAGATTGGTATGGTTGATACAGTTTTTGAAGAGTTCGTTAGAGATAAGTCCTTTATAGCAACATGCAACTTCCTTAGATCACGTGCTACACGTCATGATCAGCAGAATAAAGAAGGATATAAGCCAAGTCAGCAGCACAAGCCAAGCAACCAGTGCTAGTAAGAAAGATAAAGTCACGCAAGTCTTAGCTCTAGTTAATGAGCTGCAGATCCAAGATTCAGCATGCTCAGATGATGCGGTGGAAGTTCTACAATCTTCCAAGACTGCTATTTTATGCAAACTTGCGCACATGCCTCCTGAGACTTGGATGGCTCTTTTGTTACAGGCAAAGAAATGGTTATTAAATGAACGAAAACATCAACAGTTAGAAGATATAAGTAAAAACCATCATCCAATTAAAACATCAAAGATACCGCCAAGTCTTCAGGAAGAGATAACAGGAATTCAAGCTCAGATTCCAACATGCCCCACCAATGTGCAAAGGATAAGAATGCAGTGAAAGGGGAGGATGAAATCCAGAACCAGGTGCAAATTGCTACGGTTTTATTGAAGACTTCCTTGAAGATGCTATCAAAAGTTCTAATCTATATGAAGAACAAGATACTGATAATGAAACATGGAACTCGGAACATAATGTATATACAAGTATCAGTATTAACAATTCCTTGTATAATAAATGCATGAACTTACTTTTCCTACCAAAAACACATCATATTAGTATTTTAGACGGTGGCGCGGACACATATGTCTTAGGAAAGGGATGGGAAGTTTTATCCATGCATAACTCCAGAAGGGAAACAAATGTTGTTGGTTTTGATCATGAGACTGCAATCAAAAGGAACCTTCCAATTATTAGTGCTATTACAGCAGTAGTCCTACCAGATGGACAATCTCTTCTATTAGTTGTAAATGAAGGCATATATAATCAAACGTCAAACCATTCTTTGTTGTCAGAGTTTCAACTTAGAGAATATGGAGTAATCATTGATTCAATTTGTCAAAGACACGGAGGAACTCAGTAAGTGAAAATATCTGATAGAACTAATCAGGATGATATCACTATACCTTTAGATTTAGCTGGATGTATGATACATTTCAGACACCGATTGCTAACTCAAGAAGAATTTACATCACTCAAGCAGTTTTGTTTAACACAGGGAGATATTCCATGGAATTGATCCTTATTTTCTGATCAAATGGCTGACAAGTTTTATGAACAAGTTGTTGTTCCTACAATGCCAATAGTTTGAAGTTGTTTCCTTATGTTCCGTCTGACACACACAGAAATTGATTGAACGGAAGACCTGCCACGCTTATATTTTGCCCGATTATTAATCATGAAGGCTCAAGTACAAAAACGGATACACATTATAGAAAGGCACTACCTAGTAAGATTGATTATGAACGAATGTCACCCTACTTTGCGTTGAGACCACATGATGCCATACAGAACACATTGCGCCAAACTACACAATTGGCAAAGTCTACTATCCATTAACTATGCAACTTAATCTCAAAAGTTGTTTTCCGATGCTCCGACACAAACGTTTAAACAAAGTAATTGCTACAGACACTTATTTTGCAAGTGACAAGTCCATAGAGGGAAATAATTGTGCACAAGTCTTTTTGGTATGACATTTAAGACGTTATTTGTTGTAGGAATGAAGACAGAGTTCAAATTTCCAGATGTATATTTAGACTTCATTCGGCAAAATGGAATACCAACTGTACTCTGACGTGATAATGCAAAGTCAGTCTCTCAACGTGTCCTTCAAATTCATCGTGACTTAGTAACTGTTGATCAATCAACAGAACCACACACTCTGTTGCATAATCCTACCAAATTGAATGGCGTAAAATACTTAACTGGAGCACCAGATTCCATGTGTTACTTAGCACACGTCCATAACCTATGTGCAAACCGTCAAATCACCTGGCAAATACCACAACAAGTTACAAGTGGGGGGGGGACTCCAGGTATCTCCAATATCCATATGCTTTATTGGTTTGAACCTGTTCTGCATTTAGATCCAGTGTTTCCTGAACCACGGAAAGGCCTGGATACTTCGTACGTTTTGCAGATAATTCTGGAGATGCATAAGCTTCAAGATCATAAAAAATAACTTAAGTACTGAGTTACATAGAAGTGTTGTCATATCTGCAGCAGCTATTATTCATAGGAACAAGTGTGTCACATTCAAGTCCAACATATACGCTGGAGAAGTTAGATTCAAGACCAAGTGCTACATTCCTAGGGACAGTTAACCTAAGCAGAGATGGAGAAAGTAACACGATGGCATTTCCAACAGAATTAGTTCAAAGGCAGATTATATTGACCAGAATATTGGCAAGAAAATAAATAGTATTTATGCTTAAGGAATATGAAGAGCTTATTAGATGTACCCTTAAGATATTAGATGAGGTGTAAGTAAAGTTGAGATCTTGAATTGAAATAAAATATATCACTTAAATTTGATATAATTCAAATGATCTAGTTGTACTTACATTGCTCCCCCACCTTGGGAAGTAGTTACTCTTACTTCCCGTTAACAAGCAGCAATTTATCATCACTGAATTTGGCTGATGCAATGTGACTTGGTATCATCTAAATTTGTCAATGGGGTCAAATGCACATGTAGGCAAAAATTATTAATGTGATGCCTTTGTAAGTAACAATCAAGGAGGGCAATTTGCCGTACTGGTCTATTCAAATAGACTCCAATGACACGAAATTACTCTATTCATTATTTGTAACTAGTTTTGAATCATATACATTTTTTGGCTCCTTTTTCCAATCAAACATTGAGGTTGTTGAAGGTTAAGCATATTGAAAAAGTTAAGTTCATGATTTAACTCTGAAC
>CAAAJI010001130.1:0-13512 GCA_900642245.1 Fragilaria radians | reverse complement strand
AACAGATGGATTCACAGACGCATTGGCAGCACCAGTACCATCTGGACCAACCGATTTCCTCACATCCTTTTCCAAGTTAAGTGCACCCGATCATAATATGGGAGATGCGACGTCGCAATTTGCAATCAACACTCAACAAGGCACAGCCTGTTTTACGGCATTGAACACGATAAAAACAAATGCCGTGGCGCTCATCCGAATTCCTAGTATGGATACACAAGCAGCAGATTCCGAAATTATCAAACCTGTCATGCTCGTAAACGCGATAACAAAGGATATGGGAGTTCATTCTAGTGAAGAAGATAAGGGTGTGTCATGTCATCCCCGTGCTCTTGTTATTGCGGAACCACATAGTCGTCTGTCTCTCGTTCAATCATGTGTCGATTTGGATATTGGCGAGTATCGTCCAAAGTTATACAATGGCTTCACTCAAGTATTTGTCAAGGAGCATGCGCAAGTCACACATACCTATCTCGAAGAGACAGGCGGGATCGTAATTGGTGGCACAGAGGTAAATGATAACGAAATTCCAGAGGGAACTCTTCCACCTCGTGTGATCGAATCTCAGCGTCCATCTCTCCGAGATACTCATTTGGAGTCCCTGGATGTACAAATCACGGGAGACGAGGGGTCGTATTCCAGTACCATGATGACGATTGGTGGTAGTGGTCGCGTTCGGGTCGCCTTATCCGTGTCCTTATTGCGTCCTGGTAGCCAAACGACTGTGAATGGTTTCAACCTATCCGGTGGAGCCCAACGAACTGACGTCAAAACCAACATTCATCACATTGCACAGGGGACGACGTCGGAACAAGTTCAAAAGACAATGATTGGTGGTCGAGCCACAGGTGCCTTTCGGGGTCGTATCCGTGTTGAACAAAGTGCACAACAGACACAAAGTCAACAATTGTCTCGGACAATCCTTTTGTCAGATCGTTGTCGTGCTTGGGCAGCACCGACCTTGGAGATTGTGGCTGACGATGTGACATGTACACATGGTGCGACCGTATCTGATTTGAGTGAGGAAGAACTCTTCTATTTGCGTTCTCGTGGATTAGATCCGACCATTGCACGGAATTTACTCATGTATGCCTTTGTGGGGGATATTGCGTCCTCTATTGAACCGGCATTGAGAGGTGAGGTAGACAGTCCATATGGTCTCACTCGTCGTGTCCTACAACGATTGGAAAACTTAGTTCCACGTGGTGAACGGAAAGTCAAGGGACAATTTCAGAGCGTTTAAAAGTGTGACAGAGATAAAGTGTTCCTTATAAAGCGTGAGAATTAATGCTAGAACGCTCTATTTCGAGATATTATACATCTCCTTGTAGACTCTGACATACCACATTTAAAAATTGACTTAGTTTAGGTGAAGGTTCGAAATCACACGAAAGATGCGCACTTCACTGTGACGCAGTTTAACTTTCAATAAAGCGTTTGTTCGTCTTAAATCGAATCACTATGGTGTTTGATATTTTGACCATAACTATAGTTTATCTGACGACAGGTCACTTTGACTTCAATGCTTTAATTAATTTCAATACGTTTCTCGATGTTTCATGAGAAGTCTTTGTTGAAATCTCACTTGTCAAAAGTGGTAGAACACATTACCGCGCTTAGCATAGGTTTCCAATTGTTATCATTTTCAAAACAATAATGGTCATCCACATCCTCGTCTGATATACAAATGGATTCAACTTTCATCCCTAGATGTTGGCGTTAATTACAAACCATGATTGTAATTGTGGGAATACCACCTTTGAGTCATGGTGTCTCATTGGCAACGTGTTTAATGGGGAACCTTGATGATTGGAGTTCATTAGCTATGCCAAACCGTCCTTTGTCACACTGACTAAAAAATTCTATAGCTTTTCAAATAATTCAAGCCTCACTCAATTTTCTTGCAACTCTCTAATACAAAAAGCTTATATGATTTTTGGATCCTGACTACTTCAATTGATTCTTTCCACTGGAACCTAGGTTACACTTCTAACTCGTTTAAACCCCGATATCAAGATCCACAATGGTTATGGATACAAAATTTGCTCATCAACGGTGAAAATATCATAAATATGAACTGCAGACTTGGTCCGTCCATCGACTAAGATACATTCATAGCCGATGGCAAGTCTACGTCCTGTCATGGATGCGAGCGAAACGCTTGGTCCCTGTGATGCAGGTTCACACGAACCCTTGGAAGGTCCTCGAATTACATTCCCATCGATTTGAAAAAAACCAAACGTCGAATAATACGCTTGTACGTCTCCAGCACGCTCTTCGTTATTTTGTTCCGAGACCACAAGGACTCCAGCTTCCGAAGTAATATCGACATGACGACCAAATTTTGCATTTCGGCGCGTCCCCGAAATGGGTATTCCTAGAATTTCAATCATTTGCCGTTGTTCCTGAAAGAAATATATGGACACTACACCTGCATTAGGAAATGATTCATCGTTACTTTTTTCCATTCGCGTCACGACAAAATCTCCAGTTTCATCCACCTCTAATAGGGAACCTAATTGCGAGCCTGTCATCGAACCGTATACATCGTTTAGGGGATAGTGGTACCAAACATTATCTTCATTCATGGTAAAGAAATAAATTCTGCCTCCATTCTCATAGACTGTGCTGTCATGAGGAGCTCCAATCATAATTTTAGTTCCATCACTACCAGATCCAACGGAACTTCCAAAACGAGATCCACTGCTTTTACCCAACATATCGGAACCGACTTGCACCCAAGTATTTGTATTGTCATGGTAGTCATAGGCTCGTACCAATCCACTTATATCTGTTTCTGATACCGCATAATTGGGGGCACCAATAAATAGCCGTGTTCCGTTAAAATTAAAGGCTAACGAGTACCCGAATTGACAAAGTATTGCTGGTCCCTCAATAGCCTGCCCTTTCGGTATGACTTTATGGCTCATGATGTCAATGTGATAAATTTGGACAAGACCATACCCATTTCCTGGTGATCCAAATGCTACTGTAGATCCATCGTCACTAAGCTGCACACCATGGTAGAAAGAATCATAAATATTCGTTTCAACATCATGTTCCCCCGCAATAACTTCGAGCTGAGACCATTTCTCTGCAAGGGATGACTCATCATAAGCATAAACATAGAACCTTCCTTTCCCAGCCGTAAAACTCGGAGAGTAGACGACTAAAATATTCCCTTTGGAGTTCAATCGTACGATATGCCCGAACGACTCTTGGTCGGAAATAATTTCGGAGTTGAAATTCCATTCATAGGAGGTGGGTGATACAGTTGGGAAAAATGTGGAAGGAGCTGAGGATGGTGAAATCCATACCTCGGGTCGTTTGGACAGCTTGATACCGAGAATCACAATGCATGCAGCTACCACCAAAAGTGTGATTGAAAAACATAGTTGAAAAAGCATAGAAGAGCAGAGGGTGACAAGAGCACTGCGCTTTGGTTCTGGAAATTCTATAACACCAGCATCAAGCAGTTGCAATGAACGGATAGAAGATTGCATCGGATCATGCCTCAACAAATCTAGGGGTATTGAAGGATCATGGAGAATTTGCCTCAATTTAGGAACATCGTAACAAAGTAAGCAATAACCTTTGTAGGATATCCCTTCTACAGTTTGAGGTACCATTCGACGGAATACTCCGAAAGGTCCGTATTTCTCCTTGATATGTGTTTGGTTCAACCCACATATAGAGCACTTCCCGGATGTCAACCACATCAATTTCATTTCTTCTTCACTCACGGTACGACCTTGGACATTGATCATCAAACGTGTTATACTTGATGGCTGTTGATTGCTAGATCCTACGACCACAGACTCGCGATTTGAATCTGAGGAATTTACTCCCAAACTAGGATTTGCTGAGAGACGAACACTATTGAGGACTTGATTCCTATGACCAGCAGAATTTGTAACTTGTGCAGTGACCGTGGTCTCTGTAGTTTGAATTGTTGCATCGTCCCTTACTCTCAAGTTATTCCTCGGAATAGTTGTCATTGAGTGTTCTGTCACTATAGTTGCCGCTGATCCCCCCTCAACAAGGAGTATGTTATCTCGATTCGTTGTTGTGTACGGTATTGGTGTCAAATCAACAGCTCTCAGAATAGGAGGCGTAGATGTAGATGGAGCAGATGCTTCGGGAGTATCGCTTCCTGTATTATATCGAGATCTACGATTGACTCTATTGCGTCTACGGTCCTTGATTTCCAGGAGTTCTTCGTCAAACATTTCTTGTTCATTTTCGCGAATTGTCATAATTGTTCTTCTTCTTCCACTCTTTTTCTGTTCAACGGGTTTTGCGCATGGCTTAACCTCGTCATTCTTTACAAAATGAGCACCCGGTGATGATGCAACTCCTGCACGAACTGCACGATTGTTGGCTTTTGACATATTCCTGCCATGAGGATCATCGATGATGCCATGAATATCCACCCCCCCCCCCCCCCCACTCCCCCCTAAACAGTCATATTTATGCCTAAGTATGAGTATGACTCCATGCATGTTTTGCATGTCCGAATGAATTATTTTATTGTTCAGTTGCATTTCGGTAAATGACTGTAAGGAGTAATGATGGTCATAAAAGCAGTAAGGTTAATAAAAAGCCACAAGTAAAATTCAACCAATTAAGCTTTTGAAAATTATAAGAGAGTTTGAAGGACCAAAAATATCAATAAAGCTTAGAATATTGAGAACAAGGAAGCTGAATAGTTTGGGGACAAAGTGGATTCCATTGAAGGATTGAAAGTTTGAAAAGTTGTTGATCTCACATGTACAATTGGTAACAAACCTGAACAATGATGGCACGTGCAGGGCAAGATTGGTAGCCTTGTGATAAAGTAAGGTACCTGACTAGGACTTTGTTCTAACCAATTATAGCTGGATGTGGAAATTTACCTTCTTTTTATGGGGATCTCAAGGAAGAGATCTGCATGATATTTCTTTGCAATGAAAGATAAAAATGAATCTAAGTGTTGAAAATGACACAAAACAGTGCATGCCTTAGATCAAACAACAAGATAATTATATAGAATGTTTGATGCAGCTATTTTACATTTTTTTTAAGAAAAAAATTGATCTTTGTTTGGTTATGCCAAAGGAATATGCGGACATGATTGCCTAGTGGAAGGACACAAGGCAATCAATCATATGCTAATGTCTAGAGGCCTACTTTTATTCTCCAGATATTTCTTTTCTCCTCCAATCTAGCTTGTTGTACACTAGAGTGACTAAACGACAGATATTGTCAAAACTTGCATGTGTGCCACTCTTCTGAGTCAAGCAACCATTACTACTAACTGAACAGATTTTATTTTCCTACATTGAATTATATGTTTGCCTTTGGGGGAATTGCAAATTCTGGTATGATGGAATATCAGGTGCGAGTTGTATTTATATAAATGTTGCATTTGTCTACTTATTCTGCAAAGATGCTGGGCTTGTTTGGGATGTCAATTCTCTTTGTATTAGATAGAACGCAAGTCTGAACATTATCATTCGGGAAAACAAATTACCGTTTACTTTCTATAATGAGAATCCCGAGACGACATTTTCCAGCTCATTTAGAAACTTGAATTTCAATGCATTCTACTGGTAGTTCTCGAAAGAAATTCGAAGGGGGGACAATGTTGAAAAGGAACAACAACAACTTCTCGTTTTAACTTTCTCCTATTCGTAGAATTACACAATCGGTTGCGAACCAAAGCGGGATAACAGATATAACCATAGTTTGAATATTAGATATATAACGTTTGAAGATGATCGACGCTGAGATTGAGACTGTTCGGAATAGTTTAAACCAAATCAGGGTAACGAGGCAACAACAGAGAGAGGAAATGAAATATTACATAGACCAAGCAACCTTGGTGCTTGATAAGGGACGTAACACATTTCACAAATATCGACTTGGAAAATCAAAGGAATTGTCACATTACTTTTCTATCATGAAGACAACTCATTCCTCTCAATCGTTACCAAATTCCAGAACGTTACGTATGCAATCGACATTACTGTATTGTTATCATCAAATACATGTCATGCAAAAGGCAATGGAATTGATAGAACATCAAACAAATGTCATGATTCGATACATGCAATGTGAGATGGTAGTCCTAGAAGATGAAATGGAAGAGGTGGGGATGAAATTTCAAGATGAGAAGAATAGGTATCGTCAAAATTGGGATCTTGTGGAACGTCCACGTTTGCATCAAATTCGGATTCAAGAAAATGCCATGGGGCATATACGATCACTATTAGTCCTACAAGCCCAACGACAATATCATCCTTCCTCGGCTCCTAAAATCCCAAAAATAGGAACATTGCCAATTCCTGACCTGAAGGAAAGTTCCTTGCAACGGTTGGATTGGATTCGAAGACTACCCACACATGACTCCAACTCAGAACCGATATGTATGATACAATTGTTGAAGGACCTACTTGAGATTGATGGGACATTCTTCCCCCCACAGACTGATATTGACAAGTATTTGGATGATAGTATGAATAACAATCGTCACAAAGATATCATTTCCGGAGTATCGGCTTGGTAGCCATGGATGTATACCTAGGTATATGTCACATTGGAAAGAAGGAATATTTATTCATACAGTAATAGGATTAATTGGTAACAGAGTAATGAATAGTTCTCATTGAAACATATCGCGTATGGAATTTTGACATTTGATATTAACTCAACTTGATGGAAAAGCACTAGGGTGGCATATGCAATACATGCATGAGAATAGTTGTCTACGATGTAATTACTTTGATTATCCTTTACCGTGCTTAGTAGGACAATCCCATCTCTGCTTTCATTTATATCCATATGGTATAATCCCTGTAAATTTTTGAATACTTGAATTCTATACCAATCTAGTGTGTTTACAACTCACATATTCCCTTCATTGCTGTCAAGCATTACATGATGAGCCGTTTTCACAATCTTTGAATTCAAAGTATACTTGTAATGCCATCTGGATGGTCCCTTAACTATTCCAAACACTGAAAAGTCATCCATTGTGTTTGTACGGATTACTTTTGCAAATGCAATTTATATTCATTGTCACAACTAACTTTCTCTTGTTTTTTATTTCATCTTTATTTTTTTAATGACGTCAATGATGTGGTGAATGTCCAACAGGATACATAATCTTGAAATGGACTTCATTACCATTGCATATTTTTGAAGTGCATCACAATTGCAATGCTGCAAAGCTTGGATTCCATAACTATCTTGATTGAATTCTCCACTTGTAATATCGTTAAATGACATACTCTTGCTGGAAAGTGTTCCTTAGCTTTGACTTTGGAAAATTGGTCTCGTGAATGTGCCCCAATGCGCCTGTGAAAAGTTAAATGTTGTGACCCCTTACTATTTTAGCTATGTCGTCAGGGTTGCTGTGTATATGTGAAATATCCTTCCACAACCTATACCAACAAGAATGAAAAGGTGAATCAGGTGTTGTTTCTGGTGCAGACATACGAAAGATATAGGCGACCGAATTGGCAGTCTATGAGAATGCTTCACTGGAGCAAGAATAAAATCTTAGTCAACCAGAGAATATTTTGCATGAGATATATCTCATGCTTACTTTCAGGGGTCACAGGGTTAAGCTCCCTAAGCGTTCCCTCTTAGTTTTCAGCGGACACAAGGTGAAATTCCCTTTTCTATTATTGACCAAAGATTATGTCTCCGCCCTTTAACAAACGTTTTTCTTAAACTTAAAGTTAAATGCTCGTGTCTACTATGCTGTTTTGTGATTAATCTTTTGGACAAAAAAAGTGTGAGCGGAATATCCAAAATCAAGATTATCAATTTCCTAAATGAGAAAAAGGATGGAGGAAAGGTCGTCAACCAAAGATAAAGCATTGGGGGTAATATAGGACCCTGTTGCTTTTTAGGTAGAGAATTCAGGAAAAAGTACAAGTCTACGTAAGTCTACAAAAAGTCTCTAAGGTGCTAATTTCAAGTTCAAAAGTTTGACAATGATTTGTCATCTACAGCACCATACGGAAGTTTATCTCCTGCATTACAAGAAAGACCAGTTAGTTGTTTTTCCTAACAGTGAAGCTAATGTTCTAGATTTCAACTTAGAGTATCCATAAAGCTAAAGGAAAGTTCAAAGGAATTCAAACATTTGTTCAAGTGTAACATTTAAGAAGAAGGCTCAGAAAGAAAGTTCAAACAGCAGTAACTTCATTCAATGAGAATACTATTGGAATCATATCGGCACTTCCATAATGTAGAATCAGATTGTTTTTTTTCTGAGGAATGATTGTTAAAGCAAAGTAACATTGCGAGATTTAATTTGGAATGCAATTCCTAACACTTGAGCACCATCCTCACCAATGAGAAAACTTAGTAACCCTTTTAGATAATGAAATGTGTCCTTGAATTCTTGAAGGCCAAGGAATGTAGGGGTACCTCCACCATAGACCTTCAGGGTTAGGAGAGTAGGATTGTATGTTAAGGATTTAGCAAAAGATACTAGTGCATGGCATCCAATGCTATTTTGGCTCAGATCCAATGATATCAAGGTATTATTCTCTTGCAATGCATCAGCTATTGCTATTACTCCCACTTGGCTAATTGAAGTATCATAAAGATTCAAGAATGTCAAGGAAGAATTCACTGTCAGTGCATCAGAGATGGCAATTGCTCCCTTCTCTTTGATTTTATTCCATGCAAGGTCCAAAGATATCAAGGAAGAATTGACTTTCAGCGAATTTGCGATAGCTATCGCACCCTCTTCATGAATGGAATTCATGTGAATATCCAAAGATGTTAAGGAAGAATTAACTTTCAGAGCATTAGCAATTCCAATTGCTGCCTTGTCTTCAATTTTATTCCGTGCAAGATTCAAAGATATCAAGGAAGAATTGACTTTCAGCGAATTTGCGATTGCCATGGCACCCTCGTCATGAATAGAATTCAAGTGTAGATTCAAATATGTTAAGGAAGAATTGACTTTCAGAGCATCAGCGATTGCAATTGCTCCCTCGTCATGAATTGAATTACAGCAAAGATTCAAATGAGTTAAGGAAGAATTGACTCTAAGAGCATCAGCAATTGCAATTGCTCCCTCATCATAGATGAAATTCCACATCATCGTCACAGACGTTAAGGAAGAATTGACCTTCATCGCTTCAGCGATTGCGGATGAAACTGGACCTCCAATTCCAAAATGTCCGTCATGAAGGACATCCAGAGTATTCAAGGTTGAATTATGTTTCAACGCATCGATAAAAGAAACTTTCTCGTGAATCAAAACACTACACTTGATTGCAAATGAGGCATGATCCCCAAGCTGTTCCAACAAAGGATTGTGTTTACGCTTAGGATGTTACCTCATTTCCATTTTCTATTTATATCGACGTTAACTATCATGATAGCGATTGGACTATCAATGCCTTAACGTTGAGTGTTAGTTAGACGTTCGATTCAACGGATCATTTTGCAAACGAATGGCAAGGAGTGTGACAGCAAGAGCGGGGGAAGGAAGGACGCGACTTGGAAGACGTAAATATTAGCAGTATATTTCATGATGCTAATTTAGCCCCAATACATTTACTTTGAATGCTAGTTTGCCCATCATTTAACTTCTCGGTCAAGTATCATTTTGCAAATGTAATGGGAGGCAAAGAAAGGAGAAGAAAAGCAGCAGGAAGAGGGGGGAGGGGATGTATATCAAACTCATTGGTCCTGAGAAAATTACAAAAATGCAAAGACTAAGTACCTAGCAAAGATGCTATTGAAGCATACTGTGCACAGTGTGAGCAGTGTATTCCATTAAGTGTATTGACTCCTTTAGATGTCAGCAGACACATGGACAGTGTGCATTCAGATTTAATCCAGCATTACCGAGAAGCAGAGGAGAGGAACAAGATAAAGGGAAGATTTGGTCTGAGCACAACTACTCATCATTTCCCTACTAAAACAAGGCAACAGGAAAATATAATATACATTTCCATCCAGAAGTGTTTGCAGCTACTGTCAACTTTGTGGACTTGTTCAAGTTTCAGATTATTTATAGTGACTGAAGATGAATAACCTCCAAGAAATGATAACATTTTCCTTGTTTTTAAATGGTGCTCTGAAGCTTCCATCTTGCAATCTCAACAAATAGAACATCACGACTGTACACATGTGGATGATGCAGCATATCAAGGACATTATGCACAAGTTAATGTTGCAATTTACATGCACAAGTGACATTTGGTCTTCCAAAAGCACAATGTCATTCATGGCTCTGACTATCCGCTTTCTCACTGAGGATTTCAATATGAAGTCTTTCATGCTGGAAGTTGAGCAGATTGAAGGAGAGCATACTGGTCATTTCATTTGAGATTGTATGGAGGAAGCATTTGAAGCATGGGAGCCATATGTGTCAATGATCTCAATGATAGTGGGTCTAACATGGTCAAAGCTTCCATTGACAGGGGTATACCTCACTTTCCCTGCATAGGGCATTGTCTCCACGTCATTGTTGGTCCGCTATGAGTAGAAGAAACAAAGAAACCTTTGCTAATATTGATTGGTGATGATAAAGAATCCATTGATGACACTGAGATGATTGAAGATATGGATACAACAGATGATGTCTTTTATGATACTGATGAAATTTGGTCATCCAAAGACTTCCTGGCAAGATGCAGTAGTGTGCTAGATGATTTTCAAAAGGCTTAAGTGTTCCTGAGAAGCTCAAGCAAATACATAGAGCTATTGGACAAGATTCAAGTTCTTCAATCAATTCAAAATCTAGCAGGATGGGTAAGAAAATGGCTTTCTATGTGTTCAACCTCAACACCGATTGAACAAGTGTTTTTGATCCTTGGAGTTGTGGATACTGCGCAACCAAATCGTCTGAATGGTGACTCAATCACTGTCAAGGTGTTCATACATAATAACGTGAGAAAATTTGATGCAGACATACAATACTTATCCACCTTGTTGCATATTATACCTATTATCTTAGATTGAGAGTTATGATAATTATCTTGATAGTATATGTTTACAAATTGGAAGAAGATAACGTTAAAGTTAAATTTTGTAAAATCTGTATGTTGACAACTCTATAACCTCGTCATTCCTTACAAAATGAGTACCTGGTGATGATACAACTCCTGCACGAACTGCACCATTGTTGGTTTTTGACGTATTCCTGCCATGAGGATCATCGATTATGCCATGAATATTCAGTACAGAATTTGAATTTATTTTTCATTCTTCTACTCCTATCCCAAGACTGCTTTTTTGATCCAATTTATGGAAGCATTATCTTTGACTTTGGAAAATTAGTTTCGTGAATGTGCCCCGATGCACTTGAGAAAAGTTAAATGTTGTGAACCCTTACTGTTTTAGCAATGTTGTCAGGGTTGCAGAGTATATGTGAATGATGCTTTCAGGGGTCACAGGGTTAAGCTCCCTAAGCGTTCCCGCTTAGTTTTCAGCGGACACAAGGTTAAATTCCCTTTTCTATTATTGACCAAAGATTTATGTCTCGGCCCTTTAACAAACATTTGTCTTAAACATAAAGTTAAATACTCGTGTCTACTATGCTGTCTAGTGATTAATCTTTTGGACAAAGAAAGTGTGAGTGGAACATCCAAAATCAAGATTATCAATTTCCTAAATGAGAAAAGGATGGAGGAAAGGTTGTCAACCAAAGATAAAGCATTGGTGGTAATTTAGGACCCTGTTGCTTTTTAGGTAGAGAATTCAGGAAAAAGTACAAGTCTACGTAAGTCTACAAAAAGTCTCTAAAGTGCTAATTTCAAATTCAAAAGTTTGACACGGATTTGTCATCTACAGGACCATACGGAAATGTATCTCCTGTATTACAAGTAGGACCAGTTAGCTGTCATCCCTAACAGGGAAGCTAATGTTCTAGACTTCAACTTAGAGTATCCATGAAGTTAAAGGAAAGTTCAAAGGAATTCAAACATTTGTTCAAGTGTAACATTTAACAAGAAGAAGGCTCAGAAAGAAAGTTCAAACAGCAATAACATTGTTAAATGAGAATACTATTGGAATCATATCAGCACTTTCATAATGTAGAATCAGATTGTTTTTTTCCTGAGAAATGTTTGTTAAACCAAAGTAAAACTGCGAGATTTAATTTGGAATGCAATTCCTAACACTTGAGCACCATCTTCACCAATGAGAAAATTTAGTAACCATTTTAGATAATGAAATGTGTCCTTGAATTCTTGAAGACCAAAAGAATCTAGGGTTACTTCCGCCATAGACCTTCAGGGTTAGGAGAGTAGGATTGTACGTTAAGGATTTAGCAAAAGATGTTAGTGCATGGTATCCAATGCCATTTTGGCTCAGATCCAATGATATCAAGGTATTATTCTCTTGCAACGCATCAGCTATTGCTATGACTCCCACTTGGCTAATTGAAGTATCATAAAGATTCAAGAATGTCAAAGAAGAATTCACTTTCAGTGCATCAGAGATGGCAATTGCTCCATTCTCTTTGATTTTATTCCATGTAAGATGCAAAGATATCAAGGAAGAATTGACTTTAAGCGAATTTGCAATTGCCGTTGCACCCTCCTCATGAATTGAATTCATGTGTAGATCCAAAGATGTTAAGGAAGAATTAACTTTCAGAGCATTAGCAATTCCAATTTCTGCCTTGTCTTCAATTTTATTTTGTGCAAGTTTCAAAATTATCAAGGAAGAATTGACTTTTAGTGGAGCTAACTCTTACCACTTGGTACGGTCCATCTCGACATTACAAAGTTTGTTATACGCAATTTCATTCAACTTGATGATTATAGACTTCTCGTTTCCAATATCAGATATCACATCAAAGTCATCATCAGACCTTGGGATGGACAACTTTCTTACCAACAAATCCTTGAAACCATATCTATTGACATTAGAAAGAAACATCTCACTCCAAATGGGCCACACATCAACCTTTCCACCGAAGGGGATTACTCTTTTTGTATTCAAATCAGTCATATTCAAACTAAAATTTGAGTGCCAACAAAATAAGGAATAACCGGATAGCATGGAGTCTCAAATAGACAATTTATAGGTAACAATTACTAATCTGTTGAAATATCACCTATGAAGTTGATAAGACTACAAAGATGAAGAAGAAGCTTTACAAGAGATTCCACTTAAAAGTTGTAACTACTAGTACTAGGTTGTACTAAGGTTTACCGTATCTTTGAGTTAATTGGCCTAAGGATAAATTTCAATATCCCTAATGGATATCGATAAACAAATTTAATTCTAAACTGACTAGAAAGTAGGGGATATTTCCAATATCCCAAACTAAAAATCTAGAGCACTGATGTATCTGCAATAAGAATGGGAATATTAATATGTTTTTGAGTGGAATGTTGGTGGGAAGGAAATTAATCTAAGGTTTGATAAGTTAATTCAGCATTCTTGGTTCTCAAAACAACATTTTCAAAGGCGTCATGTCCCTGGGTACCCAATTTGTTCATCTGTACCATACACGTCATAGATATGAACTAAAGATTTGGTTTGTCC
>CAAAJI010001129.1:0-13534 GCA_900642245.1 Fragilaria radians | reverse complement strand
TTCGAATGCCGAGCGCACCGCGTCCTGCGCGCCGCCAAACATGTTCTGGGTGGTTCCGCGCGCCTTGTCGAACAGGCCGTCGGACTGCAGTTTGCGGTCGCCGGTCAGTTCGCCGACGCCGGATTCAACGCGGCCGCCGAGCGTAGTGGCGGCGCCTTCGATACGATCTTCATTCATGGTCAGTCCTTCGGGATAAGAGAGATGTCTGCGGGGACCGCCAGTGGCGATCTTCCGCGCTGCCTCATCAACGGTCGTGCATCCCAAGACGTTCCACCAAGGGGCGCGCCGGCTCCGTCGTCGATCGCCGTCCGGGCGCAATTCACGACCGCGACAAATTGCGACAAGTTTCCCCGCCGGCGACATATTGGCGAGACACCGGGCTCCTATTTCTCAATCAACGCCAATCGAGGCGTCCAAGGAGCCAGTCATGAAGAAGTTAATCCTCCTCGCCGCTGCCGCCACCATGGTCGCGGTTCCGGCCACCGCCGCCCCCAACGGGCGCAACGACCATCGCGGCAATGTGCACAACGTGCAGAAGCAGCAGAAGCAGGTGCAGCGCGCCAGTCGCAAGGCGGTCCAGGTACGCAACGTGTATCGCCAGCCGGTCCAGGTCCGGAACGTCTATCGCCAGCCGGTCCAGGTGCGGAACGTCTATCGCCAGCCGGTCCAGCAGGTCAGGGTGCAGTCGGTCCGCGGTCACCAGTGGAGCCGGGGCCAGCGCTTCGATCGCCGCTATGCGACCAACTACCGCGTGGTGAACGACTATCGCGCCTACCACCTGAATGCGCCGCCCTATGGCTACCACTATGTCCGTTCGAATGACGACATCGTCCTGGTTGCCATCGCCAGTGGGATCATCGGAGCGGTGTTCGCCTCGATCTTCTAGTACAACTCAACCAGGTCCCGGGGCAGCAGCCCCGGGACCTTACTTTTGTGACCGCCTTCGATAAGGGGACCAGATGGCAATCCTGCCCCACCTCCTGCTGGTCGACGACGATCGCGACATTCGCGATCCGTTGTCGGCCTATCTTTCCAAGAACGAGATGCGCGTGACCAAGGCCGAAAGCGCCGCTGTCGCCCGCCAAATCCTTGCCGCCCATTCAATCGACCTGGTGTTGCTCGACATCATGATGCCGGGCGAGGACGGGCTTTCGCTGGCCGGGTTCGTCCGCGCGACCAGCAATATCCCGATCATCCTGCTGACCGCCAAAGCGGAGGAGACCGACCGAATCGTCGGGCTCGAGCTGGGCGCTGACGATTATGTCACCAAGCCGTTCAGCCCACGCGAACTGCTCGCCCGTGTAAAGGCGGTGCTCCGCCGATCGAATAAAGGCAGCAGCGAAGTGCATGCGCCCGACGCCGCCGGCTATGGCTTCGGCCCGTGGGTGTTGCGCACCGGGGAGCGGGAATTGGTCGGCACCGACGGCGTGGCCGTGCCCTTGTCGACCGGTGAATATAATCTCCTCCTCGCGTTCGTGACCCACCCCAAGCGCGTGCTCAGCCGCGACCAATTGCTCGACCTGAGCCAGAAGCGCGAGCTTGCGGCGTTCGAGCGGAGCATCGACAATCACATCAGCCGCCTGCGCCGCAAGGTCGAGGCCGACCCGGCCGATCCCAAGCTGATCAAGACTGTGTGGGGTGGCGGCTACACGCTGGCGAGCCACGTGCGGAAATTGTGATGCGGTTCGTCCCCCGAAGCCTGGTCGGGCAGATGGCGATGCTGCTCGGCGTGGCGCTGATGGTCGCCCAGCTGATCAATTTCGCGCTGATCCTGAACGAGCGGCAGAAACTGAGCCTGGCGCAAAACCAGGGACCGGCCATCACGCGCTTCGTGACGACCGCCGCCGACGTTTTTCAGGCCGTTCCCGAATATCGGGCTTTGGTGACCGAAGACAGTTCGCGCCGCGGTGCGCGCTTCTCGCTTGACCGCCAAAGCCTGGTCGGCGCCGGCGGCGACCGCAACCGCGAGATCGAACGTCGCCTCGAAAGCGGATTGCTCGAGGCGGGCGTTCGCGCCGCCGAGGTGCGTGCGAGGCTCGGGAATGAGCCCCGCACGTCGCGCCGCGGGGGGACCCAGAATGTGCGGGTGTTGGTCCTTTCGGTGCGGCAGGCCGACGGGACTTGGCTCAACGGGCGCCTGCCGACCCCGCCCGCCGATCGCTGGTTGTCGGCCCGGCTCGGTGCTGCGACCCTGCTGCTCTACCTGATTGTGCTTGGTGCGAGCCTGTTCATCGCCGTGCGCCTGGCTCGGCCGCTCAGCGACCTGGCGCGCGCCGCCGACCGGTTCAAGGGACGCGCTCTGCCCGAGGAGGTGGTTGCGCGGGGGCCCGCCGACCTTCGCCGGGCGATCGAGGCGTTCAATGCGATGAACCGTCGCCTGGTACGCCTGCTCGATGAGAAGGATACGATGCTCGGCGCGATCGGGCACGATCTCAGGACGCCGCTGGCCTCCTTGCGGATCCGCGCCGAAAGCATGGAGCCGGCCGACGAGCGGCAGCGAATGATCGCCACGATCGAGCAGATGGCGGCAATCCTCGACGATATCCTCATCCTGGCCCGGACCGGGCGGGCCCGCGAGACCAATCGAAAAATGGATGTCACTGCCCTGGCCGATGCGCTGGTCGAGGAATATCGGGAGCTGGGCCGGCCGGTCGAGCTGGTCGCAGGCACCTCCGTCGCGGTCACCATCCAGCCCAATCTGGTCCGCCGCGCCATCCGCAACCTGATCGACAATGCAGTGACGTACGGCGGCTCCGCCATTGTGCGGGTGGAGCAGCACGACGGGCAGGCAATCATCACCGTCAGCGACCCCGGCCCCGGCCTTCCCGCGGACCAGCTCGAAAGGATCATCGATCCATTCCAACGAAGCGAGGATTCGCGCAATCGCGATACCGGCGGTAGCGGGCTTGGGCTGGCCATCGCCCGCGCCGTCGCCGAGAGCCACGAGGGAAGCTTGCGCCTGGAGAACAGGGCCGAAGGCGGGCTGGTTGCCATCCTGTCGATCCCAGTCGACGGCGGCGCCTGACATGCTTTGCGACAATTATCCCTGGATCGGACACATTGGCAGCACCTGCACGTTCCATATGCTTCATGGCCAAGATGGCACCACATGATGCACCAAGGAGCATGTAATGCGTAAGTTGATCCTCTCCCTCGTCGCGGCTTCGGCGGCGTTCGGCTCGGTTCCCGCCTCAGCGCAGGTGTGGCGTCTCCAGCCCAATGTTCAGTCCCAGATCCGCAACGACATCAACCAGTTGCAGAACCAGATCCAGCGCGCTGCGCAGCGTCGCACGATCTCTCAGCGCGAAGCAGTCAACCTGCGCCGCCAGTCGGTCGATCTCCGCCAGCTACTGGCGCGGTACAACCGTAACGGACTCAATCGCCAGGAAGTGACCACGCTGGAACAGCGGATCAACCAGGTGCGGCAGAACCTGCGGCTCGAACGGCGCGACTGGGACGGCCGCCGCAACTAGATTGCTCACGAAGGAAAGCGGCGGCGCCTTTCGGCGCCGCCGCTCATCCAGGTCGCCGGAGTAACCTAGAGCTTGGACGACGCGTTGTTGAAGGTATCGCCCAATTTGGTGCCGACGCTTTGCAATGCGGCAATTGCGGCAACCGCAATCAAAGCGGCGAGCAGGCCGTATTCGATCGCAGTTGCACCCCTGGTATCCCGGATCATCTTTATAAATCGAGCCATTGCTGGTCTCCTTTCAGGCATAGTTTGCGCCACCTTCGCTCACCCGAGACGCTCAAGCGCGCCGAAGATGGCTCCAATCTCGCTCCAATGGATTGAATATTCCTTAATCGCGTTCTCGACTGTCGCCCGCACCGCAGAAACCAGACCTGACGAAACAAGAAGGCCCCGGTGCCTATCGACACCGGAGCCCCCTGGTTCATGCTGCGCTCGAAATCTCAGAGCACAGCTGCGGTCAGCTCTTAGAGCTTGGCCGAAACGTTATTGAAGGTCGTGCCCAGCTTGGTGCCGATGCTCTGCATCGCAGCAATCGCGGCAACGGCGATGAGCGCGGCAATCAGGCCGTATTCAATCGCGGTCGCACCCTTGGTGTCACGAATCATCTTGAAAAACTTAGCCATCTCTGGTCTCCTTAAGGCTCCACGTCAGGGGTCCACTTTCCCCTTCCCGAGTCCGCCGAAGCTCGCTTGGGATGGCCCCTATCTCGGCCCAAGAAGTTGAAAAAAGCTTAAAAGCGCGCCTTTACGCGCCGTTCACCATAGAAATCCTACGGCGCCCTTACTGGAGCAGGTCGTCGATCAGATTGGCGATTTCGCGGATCGCCTCGGCCGGCTCGCTCCATTCCTCCGGCAGCGGGCTGCGCTTCGGTCCACGCTCCGGGCCGGCAGGCGGCGCCAATCGCCGGCCCTTGAACGGGAGGTCCGGGCCGCGGCGCTTGTCGAGCGATACCGCCGGCGCCATGAACGACCGCCAGATCCGCGCCGGCGCCGTTCCGCCGGTCATCCTCCCGAGCGACTTGTCATCGTCGCGTCCGACCCACACCCCGACTACCAGGTCACCCGCGAAACCGATGAACAAAGCGTCGCGATTATTCTGGGTCGTGCCGGTCTTGCCGAAGGTCGGGACGCCAAGTGCCGCGCGGCGGCCGGTGCCCTCATTGGTGGCGGACCACAGGAGGTCGAGCATCGCCGCCTGATCGCGGTTGCGGTCGAGCGTTCCACCCCGCGCCGAGAAGAAGTTTCCGATCCCTCCGTTTTCGCCCGGTGACGGTAGTCCGTGCGGACGGACCGGATACCGTCCGCTCGCAATTGCGGCATAGGCCGAGGTCATTTCGGTCAGGCTGACCCCCGCCGTGCCAAGCGCGACACTTGGCGAGTCTGGAAGGCTCGACGTGATCCCCAGTTCGCGCGCGGCGCGAAGCACGTTGGCGCGCCCGACCCGCTCCGACAGGCGGACCGCAGCGGCATTGCTCGACCGCGCGAAGGCCTCGCGCAGCGTGATCGGCCCGCGATAAACGCCGTCGCTATTGGCGGGCGACCAGCCGTCGACGGTGATCGGACGGTCCTCGATCATGTCGTCAGGCGAATAGCCGGCCCGAAGCGCCGCGAGATAGACGAACATCTTGAACGCCGATCCCGGCTGGCGTCGAGCCTGGGTCGCGCGATTGAACGGACTTGCCTTGTAGCTCTTGCCGCCGACCATCGCGACGACCTTGCCATCAGGACGCATCGCCACCAGCGCCGCCTGGGCATCGCCGATCCCAGCATTGGCGATGGCGCGCACCGCCAGCCGCTGGAGGTCGGCGTCGAGGGTGGTCGCGACCCTGACCTGGCCATAGTCCGCCTCGAACGCTTTCTGGGCGGCGGGCGCGACCCAGTCGGCGAAATAGGTACCCGTCGGGACCTTGGCCGACTGCCGCACCGGAACCGCCGACCTGGTGGCGCGGGCGCGCTGCTGAGTGATTACCCCCGTGTCGGCCATTTCCTGGAGCACAAGCCGGCTGCGCTTCTGTGCGCCGGCCAGGTTGCGGGTCGGCGCGAGGCGCGACGGGGCCTGGACCATGCCGGCCAGCATCGCCGACTGGGCGAGCGACAGATTTTCCGGCCGACGGTCGAAATAATGGCGGGCGGCGGCGCGCAATCCATAGACGCCGTCCCCGAAATAGACCGACGACATGTAGCGCGAGAGGATTTCGTCTTTGGTCAACCACGCCTCAAGCCAGAAGGCGATGATCACTTCCTGCGCCTTGCGCTTGTAGGAACGGTCGGAGGACAGGAAACTGGTCTTGGCGAGCTGCTGGGTAAGCGTGCTTCCGCCTTGCCTGACCCCTCCAGCCGAGGCGTTGGCGACCATCGCCCGGCCGATCGCCCGCGGATCGATCCCCCAGTGGCGATGGAAGCGGCGGTCCTCGATGGCGATGAATGCCGCCGGCGTCAGCGGATTGAGCTTGGCTACCTCGACCGGCTGGTCCTTCATCGCCCCCCGGCGGGCAATCGGAAGGCCCTCCTGCGACAGGAACAGCATTGCCGGATCGTCGAGCGGCTCGAGCGCCCGGCCCAGCGGGGCGGTGATCACCAGCCACAGCATGGTGACCAGCAGCAACGCCGAGAAAGCATAGAGAATGAGACGCGGCCATCTGCGGCGAGGCTTCGGTGGGACCGGCTGGTCTGGCCACGCGCCGCCCATGTCGGAGCCGGGCGCGGCAAACGGATCGGGCAGGTCCTCAATGTTACGGCCATCGCGCAACCAGATCGTATCGCTCTCGCTCATCGGCCCCTTTCACGCGGGATGATGCCGCCACTGCCTTAGTCCAGTAAAACAGTCGGCGGCAGATATCCAGATGCTTGATGAACCCGCCCATAACACCCTAGACCGGCGCGATGGCGCTTCATTTCCAGCCCCGAATGGTCGCGCTCGCCTCCTTGTCCGCAACGATGCTCGCGCTGGGCGGGTGCCGCCAGAACGCCAATGACACGCTCGACGTCGTGGTGATCGGCGACGAGGTTCCCACCCTGGTCGACCCGTCGGGCGGGCCGTTGACCGCTCCGCAGCAGCTGCTCATGCTCAACGTCGCGCAGGGGCTGGTGCGGTTCGATGCGCGTGGCCAGATTGTGCCCGGGCTGGCCGAGCGGTGGAACGTCAGCGACGATGGACTGAGCTACGTGTTTCGCCTCGGCGCCAACAAGTGGCCCGACGGGCGCTCGATCCTGGCGCGAGACGTGGCACGGCTGCTGACCCGAACGCTCCGTCCACAAAGCCGCAACGCGCTCAAGGATTCGCTCGGCGCGGTCGAAGAAGTGGTGGCAATGACCGACCGGGTAATCGAAATCCGCCTCTCCGCGCCGCGCCCCAACCTGCTGCAATTGCTCGCCCAGCCGGAGATGGGGCTGACCCGCGAAGGGCTGGGCACCGGGCCGTTCCAGCCGGTCGAACGGACCAGGGCCCAAGGCGCGATCGCATTGCTGTTCGTCGAGCAGGTGATCGACGGCCCGGACAAGCGCGACCTTGTCGACCTGAATGTCGCCCCGACGGCGCGGGCGATCGCCGCTTTCGCCGGCGGGCAGGCCGACCTGGTGCTGGGTGGCACGTTCGACGATCTGCCGCTGGTTCGCCGCGCGGCAATCGCCGGGTCGGCGTTGCGGTTCGATCCCGTGGCCGGGTTGTTCGGGCTTGTGCCAGCGCGCAAGGGCGGCCCGCTTGCGGACCCGGAGTTGCGCGCGCTGCTCAACCGGGCAATCGACCGCGAGGCGCTGGTCGCCGCCTTCGAGGTGCCGGGGCTCACATCCCGCGCGACGTTGCTCCAGGCGGGGCTCGAGGGTCTGGCACCCCCGGTCCAGCCGGAATGGACGGCTGTTCCGCTGGCCGAACGGCTGCCCCAACTCGCTGCCGAGGGTCGGGCGACCAATGACAATGGCGATCCGGTCACACTCGCGATCGATCTGCCCGAGGGGCCGGGGGCGCAGATCCTGTTCGATCGGCTAGCCGCGGACTGGCGGGCAATCGGGATATCCCTGGTGCGCGCCGGCGCCGGCACTCCCGCGGATTTGCGGCTGATCGATGCCGTAGCACCCTCCTCCTCGCCCGCCTGGTTCGTGCGGTCGTTCCGCTGCTCGGTGCGGCCGCTCTGCTCGACCGAAGCGGACGAGATGATGGACTCGGCGCGAGAGGCGACGATTGCGGAGCAGCGCGCCGCCTTCATCCGCGAGGCCAACCGCCTGCTCGAAGAGCAAACCTTGTTCCTTCCCCTGACAGCGCCGGTGCGCTGGTCGCTGGTCGGTGGACGAATCGAAGGATTCGCCGTGAACGTCGTCGCGCGTCATCCGTTGACCGGGCTCAACGACGGATTGCGGCGCGAAGGGCAATGACCATGAATATCGAGGATACCGGCCGCTGCCGCATTCCGGGCATGGGCAGCGATGCGCAATCGACGCGCGCGCGGATCGAGGCGCTGGAGCGGGTGATGGAACATCTGTTCACCATCCCGGGGACCAGGCGCAAGGTCGGGCTCGACGTGGTACTCGACCTGGTTCCGATTGCCGGAACGACGGCGGCAGCGGCGATTGGCACCTATCTGGCGTGGGAAGCCCGCAATCTCGGGATGCCCAAGAGCGCGGTGGCCCGGATGGCGGGCAATATCGGATTCGATTGGGCGCTCGGGATGATCCCTTGGGTCGGTGCGATCCCCGATCTGTTCTTCCGATCGAACTCGCGCAATCTGAAGATCATCAAGCGCCACCTCGACAAGCATCACCCCGGGACTGGCATCATCGACGTGAAGCCGCGGCCTTGAGGGGCACGGGGGGAATTGCGCTCATCGTGGCGTTGCTGGCGTCCGGCCCGGCGATGGCACAGGACGAATGGGATGCACCGCCGCCCGCCTGGGAAGGTGTATGGCGGGGAACGATCGGCACGCTTCCCGTCCACCTTTGCTTGGACAGCACGCCGTACCGCTCCGCCGGCGCTTATTATTACGACCGTCACCGGTCGCTGATCCGGCTTGAATTGGGTGACGACAAGGCATCCTGGATCGAAAAGAGCGCGGACGACCGCGCCGGGCCGCGCTGGCGCGTGTCCGCCGACGGCAAGGATGGGCTGACCGGAAGCTGGATCGACGGCAAAACCAGATTGCCAGTAAGCATGCGGCGAATTGGGCGGACAAGCGCAGACTTCGAAGGGCCGTGCGGAAGCATGGAATTTCACCGGCCGCGCATCAAGCCGGTGGCGCTTGCCCGAAGAAAGTCCATCAGTAATGGCGCGTCGCTGACCAGTTGGACGTTCCGGCCCGGTGCGCCGTTCGACCACGTCGAAGTGTCGACCTTTACCCTCGACCGGCCCGGTCCGTCCATCGCCCGGGTCAATGCCCTGCTCCGCGCCATCCTACCCAACGCCGATGGCGGCGGCGACTGGTTGGACTGCATTGTGGGCAACGCCAATGCACACGGCGCGGACGGCGAGTTTTCGGAAAGTATCGAACCGTCCGTAGTGTCCGCACGCTGGCTTGGCGCGACGCACCGAAGCGACACGTATTGCGGCGGCGCCCATCCCAACACGTCGGTCTCGTTCCGAACTTTCGATCTTGAGCAAGGCGCCGAAGTCGACCCGCTCGACTGGTTCGCGCCAACCGCGGTCCATATTGAACGGGTCGGTCAGGATCCGGCGAAATCGCTGACCCCGGCTTTCCGCAAATGGCTGCTCGCGGGATACAAGGCCGAGGTCGAGGATTGCGACGGCGTCCTTGCCGACGCGGAGTATTGGAACGTCGGAATCGGGCGCAGATCCCTGGTCTTCTCACCCGGATTGCGGCGCGTGGTGACGGCCTGCAGCGAGGAATTCAAACTGGACCTGACCAGGGTGCAGCCGTGGCTGAACAACAAGGGCAAGGCGATCGTCGCCACGCTGCCCCGCTGAGCAAAGGAGACGATGCGTGCAATCAACCCGATGGTGCCGTACAGGGCAGTGCGAGAGATCGACTGGTGAATGAATGGATTGCAATTGCTGTCGCGGCGATGCTCCTCCCGGCCCCCGGGTTGGCCGCAGACGAGCGGCGGTTGACCCCGGCCGAAGTCGAACAGATACTCGAGAAGGCCGCGCAGAAGCGAACCGCGCCAACGGTTTCCGCTCCGACGGCAGTAGTCAAAGAGACGACGCCGGCCCGCCCGATCGAAGGCGAAGTCGGCGTCGCGGTCGGAACAGGTGGTTACCGCGAAGTCTTCGGCACTGCAGTGGTGCTGGTCGGAAGCGAGGGCGTAGCAATCATCTCGTTCGACAATGTCGAATCGCGCCGCGATTACAAACGGCGCCGCCGCTAACTCGGATTACTCGCCGCTGACCTTTGGTCCGGTGACCGTTCCAGCTTGCAGATCATCGCCCGATAGGTGGGGTCGTCCGACGTCACCCTGCCCCACTGTATGCCCCGCCATATCGAGCATCCGCTGGAGCGGCACCCGCGCCCGCATCATGATGTCGTCGGACAGCTCGATCCGCGGTTCGAGATCGCGCAAGGCGACGTAGAGCTTTTCGAGCGTGTTGAGCGCCATGTACGGGCACATGTTGCAGTTGCAATTGCCGTCCCCGCCGGGCGTGCCGATGAAGGTCTTATCCGGCGCGGCTTTCTCCATCTGGTGGATGATGTGCGGCTCGGTCGCGACCAGGATGGTTTGCGCCGGGCTGTCGATCGCGAACTTGAGGATCGCGCTGGTCGACCCGACCATGTCGGCATGGTCGATGATGTGGGGCGGGCATTCGGGATGCGCCGCGACAGGCGCGCCGGGATGTTGCGCCTTCAGCTTCAATAATTCGGTCTCGGAAAAGGCCTGGTGGACGATGCAGATCCCAGGCCACAGCAGCATCTCGCGATCGAACCGCCGCGCGAGATAGCCGCCGAGGTGCCGGTCGGGGCCGAAGATGATCTTCTGCTCCTTTGGAATCTGGTCGAGGATCGCTTCGGCGGACGACGAGGTGACGATGATGTCGCTGAGCGCTTTCACCTCGGCCGAGCAATTGATGTAGGTCAGCGCGATGTGGTCCGGATGGGCCGCGCGAAACGCTGCGAACTGGTCGGGCGGACAGCTGTCTTCGAGGCTGCAACCGGCGTCTATGTCGGGGAGGATGACGGTCTTTTGCGGGCTCAGGATCTTGGCGGTCTCAGCCATGAAACGAACGCCGCAAAACGCAATCACATCGGCATCCGTCGCCGCTGCCTTGCGCGACAGATCGAGGCTGTCGCCGACGAAATCGGCAAGATCCTGGATCTCGGGCTTCTGGTAATAATGGGCGAGGATGACGGCATTGCGCTCCGTCTTCAGGCGCGCGATCTCGGCCAGCAGGTCGAGGCCCTTCAGGGTCTGCGGTTGGGCGGTCACTGCAACATCCTCCACTTACTCATTGGCCGGCCTCGTGCCGCGCCAGGACTTCGGCGATCGACGGGCTGACATCCCACTGCTCGTCGCTCCGGGCCCCCTCGAACGGAAAGGCGACCTCGACCGTGACATCGCCCAGCCCGGCCACCGATATGGGGGTTTCGAGCAGTTTCGCCACCGACTTTTTGGCATTGGCGCGCGCCGCATTGAGGTGGACTGGTTTCTTCGCCTCCGCCGCGGCCGCACGCGTCGCGAGCACGGCGGCGCGGCGGTTGAGATTGTCGAACGCCTCGCGGGTGACGAACACGCCGTCGGTGGCCAGCGTCCGGCGCCTCGTCTCGTCGATATTGGGCGCGGTCGGCGCGACGTCGGGGATGGTCACGCGCAGGATCCTCTTGTCGGCGTCCCAGCGGTAGTCGTCGGTACCAAGCTTGCTCAAATCGACCTGGTAGGTGACCGAATAGGGCAAGGTCGCCTTCTGCGCCGAACGGAGGAAGCGGAACTGGCCGGGATCCACGGTCGTCACATCGAGTGCGCCGTCGACCCGCCCGACCTCCAACCTGTCCTGTGCCTGGAAGGTTGCCGACAGCACGCGGGCGAGGCCAAGGCTGGTCTGATACTCCTCCTGCTGCGCTGCTCGGCGCTGCCAGTAGAGATACCCCAGCAACAGCATCGCCGCGACCAGCACGGCGATGATCACCCGCCGGTCGATCGGTCCGCGGGTCAATGCTCGATCTTCGTCCATGTCTCTCCAGTCGATCCAACCACCCCGCGCCGTTCGAGGTCCAGCAAATGTGCCCACACCGACCCGCCGGCAGCGGGGATGAGGCGCGGGTCGAGCCCAGGGTAAGCGGACGCGACGATGTCGGGGATCTCGTTTTTGCCCTCCCCCACCAGGCGGACGATCTGCTTCTCGCGCTGCATACGGTGACCGATCAACCCGCGCAGGAATTGCTGCGGGTTGGTCACCGGCGCGCCATGGGTAGGATAAAGGATACGGTCTTCGCGCTGCCGCAGGCGTTCGAGGCTGGCCATGAACAGGCCCATGTCGCCATCGGGTGGAACCACCACCGTGGTCGACCAGCCCATCACATGGTCGCCGGTGAACAGCGCATCGCGATACGCGAAGCACAGGTGATTGGAGGTATGTCCCGGCGTCGCCACGGCGACGATCTCCTCGCCGTCGCCAAACTCGATGCTATCACCGTCGCCGAGCACCCGGTCTGGCGTATAGTCCCCATCGAAACTGGCATCGGCGCGCGGACCGACGCTTTCGAGGCTGAGCGCCGCGCACCCAATGATCGGCGCTCCGGTCGCCCCCTTGAGCCGGCGGGCGGCGGGGCTGTGGTCACGGTGAGTATGGGTGCACGCGATGGCCGCGATCCGCCGTATCCCCGCGGCCGCGACGATCGCCGCGACATGGTCGGGGATGTCGGGCCCGGGATCGACCACCACGATCTCCTCCCCCGTCCCCACGAAATAGCTCTGCGTGCCTGTAAAAGTATAAGGCGAGGGATTGTGCGCGAGCAGTCGGGCGATGCCGGGCTCAAGCGTCTCGAGGATGGCGTAAGGGGCGTCCACGGCAAGCCCTTGCCACGGACGCCCCCGCCACGCAAAGCGCCCTTTCGTCGGGGTCGCCCAGCGCCGCTTCGAGCTAGTTGGCGCGGTCGGCCGCGTCGATCTCAGCCTGGGCCCGCGCGATGCCGGCCTCCGCCGCGGCGATGCTGCGTTCGATCAGCGCCGGATCGACCCCTGCCATTGCACCCCGGGTGATGGCCGCAACGTCGATCCCTTCGACTGCCTTCAGCGACGCGCGAACGGTAGCTTTCATCACCTCCGGGTCCTGCCCAGCGCGGCGGATCTCGGCCGCGTTGAGGTCGATCTCGCGCATCGCCTCGGCGACATCGCGGCGAGCAGCTTCGAGGTCGCGGCGCATTTCACCCTGATTGGCCTTCAGGTCCTTCATCGCTTCCTCCAGTTCCGCGCGCATCGCGCTGCGGTTGATGTTGGCGGCGGCGAGCCCGCGGCGGGCTTCCTCGAGCGAGGCACGGATGCGGGCTTTTTCCTCGGGGCTCATGGTTTTCCAATCATGTTCACGGCCGTCGATCATCACCTTCCCGTTGTTGATTGTCGGGGCGCCGGGCGAAAGCGGGGCAAGCGGCGCAAGCGGTGGCAGCGGCGCGATTTGCGCATTTGCCGGCAGCGGCGCGAGCGGGGCAAGCGGCGCTTTAGCAGGTGTTGGCGCGACGGGTGGCAGCGGCGGGGTGGGTGCCTGGACCTCGACCAGTTCGATCGCGCGGGTCGCGGTCAGCGGCAAGGTGATCGCCAGCGCGCCGACGACGATCAGCTTACCGGCGAGGCGCCGCGATGGGGTTGGACTATTGAGCATGGACTTCAGCCTCCTGTGAAGATTCTGGTGGTGATCGAGCGCCGATGCGAACAGCAGCGCCCTCCCCGAAGCGGCCTTGGCGATGGTCCGGCCGTAATTGGCGCGGTCGCGTGGCCCGGCTTTGTCGAGCACCCGGCAATCGCAGGCGGCTTCCTGGTCGAAACGGAAGGCGGCATGCGACAGCCAGGCCAGCGGGTTGAACCACTGGAGGCTGAGCAGGACAAAGGCGATGTGGTTGACGACGAGGTCGCCCGAACGGTGGTGCGACAGTTCGTGATCGAGCGCGAGGCGACGTTGCGCCTCGTCGAAGCG
>CAAAJI010001128.1:0-13533 GCA_900642245.1 Fragilaria radians | reverse complement strand
AAGCTTAAAAGGCATGCTGCATAATGATGCTAGTAGATAACACACACTGACTTTATATGCAATTTAGGTTTCAAACAGCAATAGGAAGATGTTACAAGCAGAGGAAAGAGAGCATAGTAATATATATGTGATGCATCGTTACTCACTACAAGCAGAGGAAAGAGAGCATAGTAATATATATGTGATGCATCGTTACAGAGTATGGAATTAGCTAACCAAGTTTAACATCAAAGTCTACGACGCAAGTTTTGATAAACCACTGAAGCGTGGAAGAAGCTGGACCATATTTGGGGCATTCATCCAAAAAGAACAGTTTTTGTCTCTAAGACTATTCTTACCTGATAAAATACTTTTTCCGTGCCTTATTTATAGTCGTAGGAAAATATGAATTGTTGATCATCACCACAATAAATCATTCCTATCCTGCATTCTTGTATTCCATAAGACTGGAATTCATCGACAAAAATAAACAAAGCGTTTCTTCAATAATCCTCTTAATGAGCTAAAATTCTAAAGAATCATCACAACTTTTCCCGCCTTTAACTTGAAGATATTGTCTTGCTTAAAATATCATTTGAAGACTCTGTCATGACGATAGTCATATGCACGTAAAATCACTCCAAATAATGAAGACTGCTTCATCAGTGGATGATTTGTCCATTTTTGTGGTTCTCAGATGTCACTTGTACGATGTTTTAATTCCATTAGATGACAATATTATGAAGCATATCTGAAAAATGGAGGCGGGTTTTCTCTCTTGGTTGTCTTTTTCTTGAACGAGGGTTCTTAACGAGAAGTAATTTATCTGAGATGAGACGTCTTATCCTAAGCTTTCATGTAAAAAAACATTTTCACATTTTCACATGGTCACTTGGTCACAAGAAACTCCGGAAGGAGAATAATTCGGATTCATTCGTGATTGAGATTTTCTCTCGACCACCTCAACATCAACTTACTTTTGGATATGGTTTCCTTCAGCTAATATTCAACTAGTCATAAAAACATTTTCAACCGAAAGATGATCACGCCATCAACTCAAAGTCACCAATCTGGCTTATCTCTACTCCAATTGAAAAACAGGCAAGCCATCGAATATGGTGGCTTCGAATATTCCTTTGAGGATTTACATCATTCTTCTACAGAACAACAACAAAGATTTGAAAGCTTTTGTCAAGAAGCGGAAATTCAGGATGACATTTGCAATAGACGTGGTCGTAACACTACTCGCCGAGCATCGATGCAAAACACATCCTACCATGAAGCAGCAGCTGCCGTTGATGTGAAGCGTCATCGCCGTCATTCGACTTTTAATCCTCGAAATCGCCAAGCTCAACGTGATGCCCATTCTGATTTCAGGATTATATGTTGCATCAAAGGAATAAACAACGATCTAGTATCGTGAGTACCTTGATGGACTTTCATTCTAGCTTCGAAATATCATTGGCGGCTTCTTTCAGAAAGGATGTAAAACCTGCTCTGTATTTTTCATGTCCAGTTCTAAGTTACATGCATGACTCTGATGAAGACTCCATAGAAATTAGGAGACTGAAAAGGTCATCACTCATTTCGAATCCGAAAGAAAATGAGAATTTCGAATATTCGGATGATTGTAGTGATAGTGATTCTGATATCTCTTTCGATGTTTCCTCGCAGCCGAAGCAACCAGAATATTCTATTGATATAAGTGAAAAAGATGGTTTTCCATGTTTGCAACCAAGAAAACGACGACAACGCCATTCCTATAAGGAATTGGAGAGACGATTGTCAACAGAATCACATTTGGCTATCCTCAAGTCGTTCATCGTGAGCGAGAGAGATGATAATTCAAAAGAAGATTTAGAGGGAAATTATGGATCTAATGAACAACAGCATCCTGTAGGGACATTCCAAACAGCATCCGCCCGGATGGCATAAAGAAGATGAGAAATTTATGAGAGAAAACCCAGCGATTAACGCTAGATGAGTAATTAATTTCTAAATGTTCTAAATTAAGAGCACAGCAGCATTACAGCAAACAAAACAATCCACACAATCAAACAAAGAATACAAGGCGAATTCAAGATAACTTGTCACTGTATGAGATGAAATAATAGTCTTCTTGATCAATTCTAATGGATCGAGTCACCACAACACGATGAGCAGGAATAGGAATAAAAGAAGCATTATGCACTTGGAAAAACTCTGAATGACGATCTGATTTGCCATTAGCGAACATGGTAACCGTTAACTTCGTAGCAACTAAAATTTCAGATTACTCATCTCAATTCAGTTATTTTGTCTAGCAACGAAGACAAAAAAATTGAGATACAATTAATCGATAATAAATGTTTGATGCTACCCAAAAAATGTATGCAGATAACAAAGGACATCTTGATTTATTGAAGACCTGCACATTCAGGAGTTATTTGGGCATTTTTGTAGTTGGGAACGTCCATCAGCTGTAAAGCATTGGGAGGGTTAATCAAGGCGACGAGGTTAAGTGCTAAAAACTAGTCATCGAAATTGTGGCCACAGATTATAACCTTATCGTAGGCAATTACTTACAAGTATAACCCATTTTCAATGCTTCATTTATTCGTTGAGTGCAATGAATCGAAATATCGATAACTCCCATAAGAATAGGACATCAAATAATAAAAGAAGGGTGTCAAGGCCTACACAACTAAACAATCCCAAATATTCAAGAATATTGATATGCAGGCACTTTTGAATCATGCGCACTCATTTTACACCCTCAAGCCTACATCACATGACTCTATATTCCCGATTCTGAGCTTATCCTAAATTGCAATCGTTCCCGTAATGAGTCAAAACAAAATGCTTCCTAGTTTGAGAGCATTCAACATTTTTTCGTATTTAAGATAAGCAAAATAAAAAATATGATTAGGCTTAGTATGGGATGGGCATCATGTACCCACGTATTTTCACACATTCAAATCGCTCCGTTTCAAGAATAGCGCAAATTGGTCACAAGTCAATGACGAGACACCTGCAAAACTAATATCAGTTAAACTTAACACAACAAACATGAGAAATCATTAAGGGGTCCATATTTAGCGATACATGTGGAATAAGTGTAACAAGAAAGAATTAACGTGAATTTAGTTATTTGATCAATTCCAGTGGAGCTAATCACCTTAACATACTTATCAGAAATAGGAATAAAGGAAGCATGCTTTGATGATAAAGTCATGATGCCACTTTGCACTTTAAAAATCGCTATATGACAAGGTTCTGATTTGCAATAGGAACATGATTTTGTTACATCTAGAATCTTAGAGTATAAATCTCTAAAATACGGGATTTCGTCTTGAGGAGATGTAGAAAATAGCTTCCTGAGTATTAGAATAGCAACTACAACAAAAGAAATATAGTTCGAATCCATGAAAAAAAATGGTTAAAGTTTCCCAAAATACTAAAGCTTCATGCAAAATAGGAGGAGCATATTGACTTCTTGAGTATTTTGTACATTTAGGAGTCATTTGTGCATTTTTTGTAGTTGGAAACATCTTTTAGTTGTACAAGATTGACAGCGTTAATCCAGACGGCGAGGTTAATTCCTTTACTGCTTGAAATTGAAGCCACAAATGATAACCTTATCGAAGGCAAAGACTTACAAGAATAAACCCAGTTTCCATGCTTTAGTCATACCTTGAGTGCAATCAATCGAATTATTGATTACTCCTATGTGGATACGATATCGAATAGTAAAGGAAGAGTGTCAAAAGAACTATATCATCTAATATGAATTTGGATATTTGAAAAGCAAATAAGAAAGGGGAAATGTAGGTGTTGACAAGGAAAAAAGGTAAGTAGGTATTATGAATAAAAGTTAAGACAAATATATTGAAAAATGTGTACCATAGCAAATGAAATTTCCTGGATAAAGATTGTTGATGAGCTCATCGCAGCTTTTGTTTCCGAGTTTAGGCTTATAATGAAGATTGGAGAACAACAAACAATGCAATATATTTGAAATAGTAGGATGGCCAAGATTCAACAGAGGTATTTTACAGACAAAACAGTAGGGTGACACTCAATGCAACAAAAGTAGGAAAGTTATGAGACTTGACGAGACCTTGAGAAAGTGAAACGGAAATCTTATGGGGATCAAAATAGGATTCTATAGAAGTTGAATTTTGTATGTTAAATCCAGAAAGGAATTGCACAATTTGCTGGGAATTCCCCATACAAGCAAGTGACTATCGCTGACTTTAGTGTTATTTGGACTCCAAGTTAGCTGGTCTCTACAAAAATGACCCTTACCGATCGAGAATGTGAAGGGAAAAAAATTAATCAAAATTTCTCTGATACCAAAGATGCATGTGTAGTCATTTCCAGTTCACTTGTTTATGCCTGTAAGATGCAACTTGATGGGAACACCATGAATTCCTTTTCATTCATAGTATGACATGTACATTAGCTTTGATACTATGCTACGAATGTACAAGAAATGTGCGAGGTAATCGTATGTGGCAAATGCATACATATGTGATCCATATGTACTAAACAGGCAATCCTTATAATCGATATTGAATATTGCTATAATTGTATGCGGCATTTAATGATAGGAACCACTAGCACTAGCCCAAGGGCATCCTATATTTTGTGTGCTAATACTTTCTAGCAAAATAATAGATGTCCGCACAAAAATAGTTACAACCAATTTATGGGTTAAACTTAGGCTACTCGAGCATATGGATTCGTGGATGATTGTGTACAATCGTTCTCCCTCTGCAAGGGACCTGAGTTTTCGGAATCAAGCGAATTTCTATTTGTAGCGAACATGGATGTCTCGACAAGATCTTCTTGCCCTTGCAAATTGAATTCTTCTCCATCTTTTTGCATCAAAGCTCGAAGGACAGATAAATGAGATTCCGAAGAAAGACGTCTTTCTAACACTTGGTAGGAATGGGGCTTTCTTCGTTTTCTACCTTACATAGGTTGCTCGGGTTCTATCATCTCCGGAATCTCTAGAGTGTAATCAGATTCCATATGTCGACAATGTAAGTCAGAACCTTCTTCAGGAGGAACGTCAAAATCCTCCTCACCGTTTTGGTGAATAGATCTTGAACTTTCGTAATCATGTTTCGAGTGGTATTCATGATGAAGAGTCGGTCGCTTCACGATGAGCACTTCCACGGAATCTTCATCACTATCCTGTAGATAGCTTAAGACAGGACAAGAACATTGTAAGCCAAGACTAACGTCAGGCTGGGAGGATGCTGCGAAGGATAATTCATAACTTGAATGAAAGTCTAACAATGAATTGACGATACCAGATCGCTTTTCCAACTTATGGTTTTTGTTCTGCTGGAATTGAACTAGATATTCCTTCATATCTGTATGAGCATCTCGATGAATCTTCCGATTTCGAGGGTTGTAAGAGGAATGGCGTCGTTGAGGATGGATTTTGATAAAACTGTCCTTGCCCTTGCAGTCACTATTACTGGAGATTGAAGTCCCATGAATCGAAGATCGTCGATGAATCAAGTAATCACTTCTCCCAGAAAGTGCATCATCAACTTCTGCGTCTTGATAAAGGCCCTCAAATACAGCTATCTGACTACTTTCCTTGTAGCCTAATGTACTCATAGAATGGAATGGATATCCCCCTAGATTACTTTGCATGGATTCTTCCAAATCTGCCATAGTTAGGCTTAGTTTACGATAATGGATGGACATACTGAGATAATTGAGAAGTGATTTTTTTATGAACGAATTGTCGAAGTCATAATCTAATCGGGAATCGATGCCACAACTATGCAGATGTTTAAAATTGACTGGTTTAAACTGTTTTCTAACATCATGACGTCTTTAGCCGAGCACACGCAGATGAAAAATCATGGTTTCTACAATACGTACGAAACCGGAATAAAAACTAAGTAGTTGCCGTCGCCCTATATATATCCTTTATTTATTGATCCATTTACAGATATGCACCTGAATTATTTTCAACATTTAAGCCTAAGCAGGATAGGAAAAAACGCCACGCAAGGTACAAATCCGAACCCTACCTTGCCGTGAATTTTAGAAGATAACCGCGTCGAAAGAAATACCTGCGACAACGTTAGCCGACCCGAAATTCAATGGAATAGGTCTGATATGTTAACATGCATTTCTTCAGGAAATTGAATAGTGATCACAGCTTGGCTACCTCCGTTCTCATTAAAATCAATCCAGAAAAATCTTTCGTGAGTTAAGACACACAAAATACCCTTCCAAGCGACTTTTCCGGATCATACTTTTGGTTGCGCACATTGTCATTGTTCTATTTTATTCATCCATTGCTCCCATATTGGTTGATAACAATGAAGACACAGATGATAGTGATGTAGAAGAAAAAATTGATGATTCTCTACTATATAATTGTTTACTACATCAATTAGGAGCACATCTCATTTCTTCTGTTCGCCTAACGTCTCTTTTAGAGGAAAAGAAGCAATGTGAAGCATCCTTGTTTGATCAATGCCTTACTTGGGAGCATGTTTGCCCAAAGCAAGGCAACAGAAAAGGGTTCAATTGACACCTGAGAATGCATTTAATCAGCTTCTTTCTTTTCTAAGAAATCATCTTGAAGTGAATAGCTCATTTGAGGTGGAGAAATTCTTCCAGAGCTCTGCGTCTACAGTTGTTGCAATACATTGCTGGAGGATTGTACACATATATCATGTTCTTTACTGAGATACATGCAGCATCTGTTCACAGATGTATCTGAAAATGCACAGATGGCATCAAGACATGTGAAAAAATGGGAATGTCATTCCCACAGACTGCAAATGAACCCTGTGAAGCTGCTTTTGGATTCAAGTGCATACACAGGAATTGGTGCACTAAGAATTGAGTTTCAGAGATTGATGGGTATCATCTTCAGACACAAATGCCATCAAAGATGGAGGTCAAGAATATGTGGTCCCTTTTTCAAGTCATTATCAAACTTATGGAGATAACTTGCAAGCTGCATGCAATCACCATTACAAATTTACTTTCATCTGTTTGCAGGTCCTAGAGTTACAGATGATTGATATGCAGTGAAGATATGTAGCCATTCAAAATTGATTGAGAAACTACCTGGTCTATATTGTGTGATTGGTGATTGTGCTTACACTTCAACAGAACATCTTGTTCCAATCTGTCCTGGTGAGGCTTCAAAGTGTCCAGTCAAATGGACAGCTTTAAGTCTTATGGAAGCCAGCTTCACATCAGGATTGAGATGGCTTTTGGCTTGATAATAAACAAATGGGGGATTCTCTTGCACCTATTGAAAGCCAAAGTTAGGACGATTAAACAAATTATTGTTGCAATTGCAAGGTTGCATCATTTTTGCATCAGTTTCCGGCTAGCCAAGCAAAGGCAGTGCCATTCCCAACCAGCCTTCTCGCTTGTATCAAGCACACCTCTTTCTCCATATGATATTGCTTTGAGAGAAACCGTAGCTTCACAAGAATTTGAGGATATGGTTGCTGCGCACGCATATGGCTGGTCCAAATATCGCGACATGATGTGCAATGATATTGAGGTATTGGAACGCACTCAACCATTGGGCAACCGTCATGTCCTCTATAATGCAGAAGAAAGGCAGTTAGAGGAAGCCCCTTAGTACTAAACAATAAAAAATATATTCGTTAATTCATCTTACTTATCATGTCCCGAAGTTTGACAAACTTTGATTATTCTGCTAGTCTTGCTAATGTTCAAGATCACTTAATCTATTGCCTTTGCTTCAGCCATCATCCTCTTCAAATCCTCAGTATCACCAAGTGCCTTAGTAAAATTAACCTGAACCAATACCTTCATTTTTTCCCTGCTTGAAAGCTTTGTTTGCGCAACTTAATTGTTTTCTCCCCTGCTCCATTCAATCATTTCCCTTCATACTTCTCCAAACCTTACAAGATGACCAATGATTGAACTAGCTTGATCTCTCATATCACTAAGAACTCCCTCAATCTTCTTTATATCAAGATTTTTGGTTGACAAGGCTCCTGAGAAACTTTTTCCATCAAAGCCATCAACTGACAATCCAAAAGAGACAGAGTCACCCATTAAATAAGAATCAAGGAAAGGTTGAAACTGAGCATCAATATTGGGAACACTTTCACATGTTTTGTAAAAATAGTATTCATAACTCTTTGTAAATCCTGCATTTGGAATATTTGCCATTGTAGTCTCCACAAAATTCCAGGGTTCATTGTCATGAGTCCCAGAGATGACCATGTTCTGTTGCATGACGCCCAAAATCTTGAAAAGATTCAAGATCTTATTCCTAAATGCTGTTGTATCAAACTGAACCATGGAGGAAAGAATGATTCCCGCATCAGTTAAACGGTTAACATGATGAATATTGTCCTAATCCTCAATAACTAGATTGCAATATGGATTCAAAAGCATGTCAGGAGCACTGCTATGAGATTCCAGAAATGGCTTCATCAGAAACACCAAGACTTCCAACACAAGCAAATCAGAATTTTATCAATGAATTCCTCACCAAAAACATCATTCACTGCCCTGCAGATTGTACTTGTGATCCTTGCAGCATTTGATGCTGGATGAAGGTCAAAGAAATTAACAAGCATTTTTCTGCACTCAAATTTATTCTTTGACCCAAAGTTTGTGATTCCCACATTCTTGCACAAAAGACAAAGGTGATCAACCACAAGGCTGTTGAGATCAACAATTTTGAACTCCTCTGCAGGATCATTGGAAGGATCTTGCACAGACTTAGCCACAAGAAACTCACTCTGGTATGATAAGCTTTGTTTCCTGCTTCCAATTTCAAGAGCAAATTCAAACTTGTCTCGATCATGGTCTGTGATTGGGACAAGTTGTATGGGAAAGGATTTCACTTTCCTCTTTCCTCCAGTAATTTTTATTCCCAAGGGAGCCCAATGGCCGACATGGTTGAAAATAGTCAAGAAGGTGGATCTCGTCTAACAACAAAGAAATTACGTGGAAAAATGAGGGAAATCAATCATTTTTTAAGCCACGTAGAGGCAAATGAGGATCACGAATTCGCAAAAAACTGCGAATCAAGAAGAAGGAACGAGTGGATCACAATTTTGGCAAGAAAAATTGGGAGACGGATTAGCAAATTCGCAACTTAATTCACATCGATAAGAACGGATCTCCGTGGGTGTACAGTTTACCCCGGTTTTAGATAAATATATCAACCATCATTATTGTTTTCTACACGATGATAAAAATATAAAGTGATCAACAAGATCTTACAGGAATGATAATCCAGCTCACGAAAAAGGGGGAGGCAATGCCTTTCCCCTGAAGGATGGAGAGTATTTGTTAACACTGTACACTGTACCATAGAAGTTTCCAAATTCTATACCAGATACTTATCATAATGGCGTTGAAAGAAGGAAACGGATACATTCATTTAATTCTGATACTGGCATGAAGTTTATGTAGGTGAAAACATGTTTTTGATTTTTGTTGAGGGCCTTCTTCTGAGAGCTGGGGTTGATGGATAAAGAGGAATGTCAATGGTGACATATCTATCCTTCCGTCGGACAGAATAAAGCTCTTCTTTCTTTGGAAGGATAGAAAAAAGTGCCCTGCGGAGATTGAAAGTATGTTCTATTTTTTTGAAAATTATGAAAACTACTCTTGTTTTATTAATCATACAAAAATGGAGTCTTGATTGATTAATTTTTCGTTATTTTAGTACTCCTCTAGTTCAGCCTATTATTTAGGATGAATTATTATATTCAGATGATTTTGGTCACTCAAAATATCTTTTGAATTATTTTATTTAGACTGAAATATTCAAGTCATGTTACACTTCATGAACACATGTGATTTAGCATCACCAAAGTTTTAGAAATCTTTGATTAGTATGATCTAAAATTTGGAAACGAAAAACAACAGCCATTATTCTTTTTCACTTGTTGTTGTTTTAGATGTTTTTGTACAGCAGATATCTTCATCATCTGTATTTGCATGTATTAGCAACAATGTACGTCTCTGAATGTTTGTACAAAAATCCTCGTCTTGAATTAATGCTTTTCTAGTTAAATTCGCTGTGTTTCATTATAATTATAAAGTGTTATCTACTAGTATTCTTATTATATCAGCACGACAGCCATGCTGCCTATTTCAAAGTATAAGACTATTGCTATAGCTAAAATCTTGCTACGATGCCTTTTGAAGATTATTTCAAACAATGTTGCATTGATGATGGGAATAGAGGTAGGATTCGATCCCAGAAACTCGGTGACATAATAAAAGCACTTTATGACCAATGAGACTACGCATTAAGTCTAGCCTCCGCATCTCAAGTAAATAATGTCAATTAAATTTAGCAGCATTCCGTTCTAGCTATTTTCTTCAATTTAATGAATCTTCACAAATTTTCCCTCCCTCATGGTGTGTCGGCTTCTGAAGAATGATCAGTCTTTGGATGAAAATGATACAAGAATTGTTTGAAAATGGTTGATCTAGGATAAGACAAACATTTGAATCTCAATATTTTTTACAAAGAGTTTAAATAGCTTATTTTGGCAAACTAATTCTACCGTTATTTGAAAATGCACCAGATATTTGTTGGCAAGTGGAAGCAGGATTTAAACACCCCATAGTATGGGGAACATTAACTCCAAGAAAAGAATCTCAAGTGGGTGTACAGCAAACTACAGTTACAGAGCAAAGTGTTTCCGCTCCACAGAATACCACAAGTTTACACCCAAGTCTAAGTGTTGATAAAGATCAGGGTACCAGGAGATCAAGTCGGATTTCAAAGCCCTCAGCTATTCTAAGGGATGAAGATTAGGTCACATATGTATCAGAAATTGGAAATAAGCAAAAAGAATCACCTACTTTTAATGCAATCCAAGATTCGGAATTTCACCAAGAATATGTTGCTTTTGGTGCCAGCACTGATCCAGAAACATTATATTGGCATGAGGCTACCCATTATTGAGTTGTTAAAGGAGATGGCAAAATGCTTGACAGTTTTGCAATATAAACCACCCATCTTGCATTGTCGTGTATTTGAAGACAATACAGGTGCGGTGGAGATTTCAAAGGGAGTCAAAACGCCATTGCTTCGACCAAGGACGAAGCACATCAATGTGAAATATCACCACTTTAGGACAAAAGTCTTGAAGGGAGACATTGAAATTAGCCATATCTCAACTAAAGATATGCTAGCAGACCTTCTCACCAAAGGGGTAAATCAAGCAACACTTGAAAGCTTGAGACCCAAGTTCATGGGATGGTAAACGTATTAAAAGAGTAACTCGAGCAACTCGGCGAAAGGGAGTAAAAGGAAAACTCACCAATGCAATTCGAGAATCCGCGTAATATGCTTTGTTTGACAACTAGCAATTTCGGGAAATTGTGAGTTTTGAATTTCGGATCTCTGTGCGCGAACGCACGCCTTGTCACTCGAGTCGTTCTTCGAGAATCGCACACACAAACCTTGGCCTAATACCAAAGGATAGGTGTGATTGGGTGTCAGCATCTTTCAAGAAGAGAAAGTTCGGATTTTTCATTTTATGTTCTAGATTTTAAAATAACTCATTAATTTATAAAAAGTACCTTTCAAGGGCTCCTTATCTTGACGCTCGGTCGTTGAAATACGTTTATATGGATAAAGCAACATATGGGACTTACTTGGAGATGCTTCGCGTTGTAAAATTCGTTTTGGGCACCAAAAATTAATGCTTGAAAATTCAACCAAATTTTGACAGTAAAAACTCTTGGAAATTGAAAGTATTCTCGGACAGTGATTGGGCTGGAGATCCGGAAACAAGGATTAGTGTGACAGGTTTCATTGTTTATCTTCAAAATGTACCTGTTTGTTGGCGTTCAAAGGCTCAAAGAGGAGTAACTCTATCCTGCAGCGAGGCGGAATATGCTGCGATGTGAGAAGCAGTCAAGGAGACTAGATTCATCTATTTCATTCTTAATGACATTGGAATAGAAGTAGAACTTCCAATTGTGGTGAAAACTGATAACATTGGCACCTTATTTATCAGTCAAAATTCCTCAACCGGCGTACGTAGCAGGCACGTTGATACCAGGTATCACTTTATCAGAGAGAATGTGGAAGACGGAATTGTAAGGGTTGAATTTGTGAAGTCCAGTGACAATGACTCTGATATTTTTACAAAGAATGTGAACCAGGAGATCTACGAGAAACATGCAATGAAATTTCTTGGGAGTATTGAAGATTTTAGGAGTGAATGAACGTTTGGGTCTAGGGAGGGTATTGGAATATCCCTTACATTCATTCATATTAGTATTTTATATGTTTAGGTTAATCATCAAGGATAAATGGATACAAACAAAGAATGTAAATCAGCAAGTTTGTGAGTCAGCGATAAGTAAAGAGTAATTTAGTAATCACAACTTTTAGTGCATCTTGTGTGTGCTATCAACTCTCTTCATCGCTTTACCATCTGAATAGAAGACTTGCTAACACTTATAATGCAATTAATTTAAAAGAGTGGGATGGCCAAGAACTACCTGATTAAAAAGATAACTGCATTGACAATCATGTTTTTCAAACAAAACAATTAAATCTGAGGGTGAAGTCAAAGCTAATGAAAGCAGATAGGAGGTGATACTCGACAAATCCTTAAGAAAGTCTAACGGAAATCTTACTTGGATCGAAAGGGGAGTCTATAGAAGTTGACTTTTGAATGTTAAATTCAGAAAGGAAAGGCACAAATTGCTGGGAATTTATGGTAGAAGCAAGTGACTATCACTGACTGAAATGTTACTTTCACATCGATATCGAATATTGCTATACTTGTATGCGGTATTTAATGATAGGAAACAGTAGCACTAGCCCAAGGGAATCCTACATTTTGTGCACCCAAAATAATAGATACAACCAATTTATTGTTTAATCTTAGGCTACACGAGCATATGGATTTGTGGATGATTGTGTACAATCGTCCTCCCTCTGCAAGGAACCTGCATTTCGGGAATCAAGTGTATGTCTCGTTGTAGAGAACATGGATGTCTCGACAAGGTCTTCTTGCCCTTGCAAAATGAATTCTTCTCCGTCTTCTTGCATCATAGCTCAAAGGCCAGATAAATGAGATTCCGAGGAAAGACGTCTTTCTAAAACTTGGTAGGAATGAGGCTTTCTTCGCTTTCTATGTACCATAGGTTGCTCGGTTTCCATCATCTCTGGAATCTCTAGAGTATAATCAGATTCCATAAGTCGACAATGTAAGTCAGAACCTTCTTCTGGAGGTGACTTAACCTGGAAGTTAAAAGTAGAAATAAAGATGTAGAGATTAAAAACGAGGAATTATAGAATTAATAGATTAGGTTTTAATCTCATACTTTTAGGTGAAGCATTGAGGAGAAGGTTTTACTTTGAAGCTTTCATGAGAAAGCTTATTTACTTAGGATAGACTTTCCTGAGTAGACTTTCAGGAGAAGCCTTCCTGTGCCAGACTTTCATGAGAAGAGCTCTTACTCAGTCTTGGCACGTTTGGCCTAGGGCGACATTCTACGTCACCTCACAACATTCGCTTCCTCTAACGGTTCTATTACGTACGGAACGCA
>CAAAJI010001127.1:0-13548 GCA_900642245.1 Fragilaria radians | reverse complement strand
TTTTTTCAAGCAAATGAATTTTCAGAAAAAAGAGTATGACCAAAGATCAGCAAAGGGATTCTATTAATATTGTATTAACATTATATGCAAAATTCCGCCCTTCAAGGGTAAATTATTATAAAAGGGTGTATTATGATGCCACTTGAAGTGTGAACTTTCATATCAAGAAAGGCTGTATTGTCATGACGTCCACTAGAAGTAAGGATAAAACGAATCCAAATTGTGCGATAGACAATGACAAGGCAATCATAACAAGCGCTTGGTAATCTTTTGACACATCGAATACTCTTCGAATCGTCGGCATCGTTCCGGCTGCGAGGGGAGCTGATAGGACTGCAAGGCATAGTAATGGGAGAATGATATGAAATTCAGACACTACTCGTGACAGAACGCTTCCGATGCGAAACAGTGAGGACAGAAAAGCAAACGACGAGAAGCCAAAATTTGTTGGGAGCTGATACCACTTTGAGAGTAGAGATGCATTGTAATATATGAAAGTCATTATTCCGTATATCAGTGCGGTACCAACAGAGAAGTAGGTAGTATTCTTTGACATTGTACGAATCATTAAGATAGTTTCCCGGAAATTCTTGTGAAGACTCGAAAACATGGTACGTTTAGTGGGAAAGAATGGAAGAGATAGTCCTTTGATTTTGTCCTTCCATGTTTGCTTTATTTGGGAAGATTGTATTTCACGCTTCAACGATTCCAAAAATCCCTTGTGTGATAACAACTGTCTAGGTGGTGCTTTCACTTTTGCTGCCTCACGGATACATCGATTGGCGAAGTGCGAATTACGACTTGCTAAGAAACGACGTGGTATTGGTTGGTACCGGTCCAACACTTTCGTGAGACGATTCCGAGGAAGTCGAATTCCTAATCCACGAGGGAAGGATACATCTTGCCATCCGCCAGCATCGACGAATCGTTGTTGGAATTCTTTCCTACCTTCGAGTAAGACAGCAGTTATAGGAGTCGGAAGTCGGTGATATGCCGCAAAGGATAATATCTGAATGACCTCACGCTGATGAGGATCAGTACCTGAATAACGTTGACGATTCATAATTATGGGAACATGAGAGCTTTTATATTCGGATTGGATGACACGCAATGTGTCAGCAACTGTCAGTGGAGAATCACCTCGTGTATCACCGTAAATATATCGCCGTGTTGCTCTCGTAATTAAATTGACACATTCCTTGGTTTCGTCCTGAAGGACATACCAGGGAAGATAGTCCAAGATCCCATCATCAGTTTCCTTCTCCGAGGGAACATGATGGAAAGACTTTGGATGAAAGTCAAATATCATAGAATGAATCTTAGGATTCATGTGTTGATGTATCTTTAGCGACGACGGAACCGCCCTTGTGCTTTTCATGACGACTAGGTGTGGCGAATTCAATGGATTCGCATTCCGCGATAGAATTCCTGACTTGAAGGCATTTGAAAACGATAGAAGGAGAATTGAAGCAAGCGAATTGATGGACATGTGAAAAATATTGTAAATATTCTGATGAATTAGCGTAGATTCCGATTCGTAGCTGACGAATAGTGATATCACTTTTTGACAACCTTTCTATCAGGATGGGTGGCAGGACCAGTTCTCAACGTCTACAAAAATGAGTCACATCAGAAAATGTTCTCATAAAGGGTACGAGTTTATTCTTGCTACGTCATTGTATATATTCTTTTTCACAACGAAGTCAATTTTTTTTACTCGAAAGAATACAGTATAATCATCTTTAAATACCAAAAAGGTCTTACTTCCAATATACATCTAAGTTGCCTTAATAAAAGCATTCTGAGAACTCTACAACGAAATCTATCCACCCAAACAAAGCAGGAAAGAATGATTAATATTGTTTTATCCTTGATCCTTGTTATGACCTCTTGCATTGCTCATGTTTCTCTAATGGAAAGCAAACATTGAACCTAATCATCTCTTGAAGCAAACAATTGATTGTTTCCACCCATTTTGTTCCAATCATCTGATTTATTGATGCTGCTCTATCCTCACAACTTTGTAAAGGTCGACTTTCCAGATTGGTGCTAACAACCTATCTTACTTGTATCATGGTATTCTACAGCGCTCACCTATTCCGGGCAATTAATGCTCGTAACAATAGTGCTCGTAACGAGAGTGCTCATTTTCTCATATTTATCTCTCCACGCATACTTAAAAAAGCCACCATATACTCTTAAAGCATTGATGACTTTGCTGGCACCCCTTATAGAGTGATGAGCAGTATCAATGTGACTTACACTCTCACCTTCGGAATCATGTAATTACTCAATTATAGTTAGTTTATGCCGCAATTGGTAGCTTTAATTAAATTTCGAATCTATCTAACGTATTTAGACAAATTTGATCACTTTGACTTCAATAGTCAATGAAACAGCCACACTATGTCCCTTAGAACTCTACCAAATCTGAATCTTTAGAGAAATCAAATATTTTACAAAGCGATGATAATAAGATTTTCTGTCTTTGCTCTCACTATCATCAAATGCACGTTACTTTTCTCTCATGACATCAGCAACTTCCTCTCAAGAACTCTAAACAAAATAGTTGACACTACACCGACTCTAGAACGTTACCTAGACAGCATAGTCTTAATGATCTAATGTACCTCCTTGGTTACCCTAAATTCGGGATCTGCATCAGCAGAGTAGAATTACATTCTAATGGCTTGAGAGTCACATTTTTCGCAAAATAGCAATCACATGAAAAAATAGTACGTCAAAATATCCTCCTTTACCTTCAAACCTTTCATTGACTCACCAAAGACCTCATAAACTGCCTCATCACAACCAATGATGGGATAGTTATTAACACAGTTAGCCATCAATCCAATAGAAACGATGTTACTGTCTGCCTTAAACTCAACAGTTTTTCAATGCTTCAGCCAACTTTGACGCTGATACATCCTACGAGTTTCCCAATCTCTTTCAACACACCCGCAAATTCATCTCATTTAGTAAAGTCCTAGAAAAGATTTCCAGAAGGATGGTTTGGCAAGCAGGTAAAGTCTCAACGTCAAAAGGAAAATCAAAGTTTAAAAAGGCATGCCAGACCTTGTGCAAGGCGGACTGTGTTGTATGTTTTGGGTCTTGATGGGGAAGTAAGTTGCAGATCATACGATAAATGCGTTCCAATCCACTATCTTTGTTAACGTAAATGATAGAAGGGGTATGTCATTATGATAAACCCAGTCACGCGTATCCTGGTACAGTATCACCCGTCGTTATATATTGCAATGCTTCAGACTTTGGTTATATCGTCAAACAATATAGATTTCATGACTCCCAACATTTCTTTGTAGACAGCATTACTCGCTCCTGCTTTTAAGTAACTCTCTTAAATTGTTACCAAATCTGATCTGACTATTTAATGCAACATCATCATCCCCACATTTGATCTTCCAACTCTGGCTCAATCCTGTCAATGATGTCACTTGGACTTACAATTTTTAAAGCGCTGGCTTCCTTTTCATTCTCCTTGCAAGTTCCAAGTGAACAACGCGTCCAACACTTTTTAACCTTATTCTTTTTAAATAGATCTTTAGCGCAAATGAATTAGTGCCATGGACAAATTATTGGTTATAATCATCCTAAACAATCTTGGAATTGGCCAGGAGAGTCGCTGAACAACTCTCCTAGATACCGTTCTCAGTAAAAAAGAAAGAAGAAATGTAATGATTCTGTGAGCAAGAAATATATGAGTCATAAGAAGAAACTATCTAACTGCTGCATTTTTTTTATATTTGAGATCTTGCAAAATTGGACCTGCAAAATTTAGGGGAGCAGCAAAAGAAAAATCGAAGAGACAAAATCAAAGGAAAATATGGGTAAAAATAACAGAAATCACTAAACAGCCTTATAACTTAGGATAAACTTTAGATAACAAAGGTAAGGAAGTCACCACGCTTAAAATGATAAATACTGGTGGTTACAATAAGAGATTCAACTCATCTAGAGATTCCATAATGTCATGTTAAGTCATCACGTTCCTCAGATAGAATCCGAGCATGATCATAAAATGTTATGTCTGAGGCATCGCCTCCGATTCTTATGTAAAGAAAAATCAAGAATACGTAAAGATGGAGAACTATGATGACCTTACACATGCATAAATTTCATTTATTTCTGCGTTATTACTACTTGTTGGAACTTCTTCAATTATTTTTCTATCCTTATCATGAATACTCCAAGGTTTGTCAACGATCAAATTTGCTCAAAGCTCATCTGCCACCGTTCTGATTTTTATTTTTCTCATATCTTGTGGCCATTCTTTCACTTGGGGGCTTATGATATGAAGTATATCCCATATTCCTGAGAAATGTTTGTATGGAGATGCTACACTTGGAATGCAAATTCTGTAGGAACACTTTAAATGTGTAACCCTAATACCTGAGCCGGCTATAAGTGTCGACATCTCTATGGCGTTGTTTTTTGCTAAAAATTTATTTTCTGCACTATTATTATTGCTGATCTCTCCTTTTTGACCCAGATTTTTCAACACATGTGTGGGATTGACTTGTAACTCAAGCATGAATTACTATGAACCTCCTGCGAAGTCAATGAATCCACTCTTATTGTAGGTCATGTGAGCTGAAGCCCCTGTGTCAGCAATCCACGTATTGCAATCAATACCTTCACATTTAGAACTTAATTGCATAAATCCATTGTGCCTCGTCATTATGACTGTTTTTGATCCCTTCTTGTGTTCCTGTTGTTATCAAGTAGGTTTCTTAAATCTCGCGATGGTATGTAAGTAGAAGGATTATGGTACTCAGCAAGGCTTTGTTGTAATTAGGTTTCCTGTGTTGTGCGCTATATTCATTCCTCTTCATCATAAATGCGTCCTTTTTCTGCTTTATTTTCTCCACTTAAAAACAAATAGCGCCTTGGTGGACAATTACATTATACACACAGTACACATCACAATACAGGTCTTGCCATTAGTGCAATACTCTCATTTGACCCCAATTTCTCTATTTGAAGTCTTCAAAACTTTTCTGTAATAAAAAAATTGTTCCTTACAATTCTCGATTATGGCTGCATACTCCTTTAGTATGGGGTTTAAGATGTGATATATAACATGGTCATCAGAGAAGGCTACTCCTAGAGCTCAAAGTATTCTCCTCAATGACGCCACCGTGGTTATCCAAGGGTCTGAATCATCTTTTGCTCTAAGTAGCTTCATCTGTTGAAACTCTGACTTGATCTAGACTTCCATAGCACCATTATCTGGCTCAAATCTCTGTATGCCCTTGCAATTCGAAAATCTCCTCTTAGGAACATTGTTGATGTGGCCTCATCTACAATCCCAAAAGTCAATTCTTATTCACATGCAAGCGTCAGGTCAACGTAAGCAAGTGTATTTTGCTTGGCATCTTGACATCCATTGGGATAAGTATATCCAAGTAACCTCTCGTTGTAGCCGTAGCTAAAATCCTTTTTGACCACTTATGCTTGTCCTCTTCCTTTCCTGAAAAGTTGATGACTCTTATAGATCTATGCCTTTCGTCTCACGTCATGTTTTATGATCTTTCCGAGTACAAACGTGCTGGAGAACATATGTCTTGATCCTAGAGATGTATGAAAATCAGGTTGATAAAATACCAATCTTTAAAAATAAGTTGTTTTCTTCATATATTGTTTAGCTGTTTCTCTCGCTCTCACACATATTGATTTATCACTGTTACAAATGTGCTATTATTTCACATTCCGATTTGGATACACACTATTCTCCAAATCCGCATCATTATCATATTTTTAGAGTAAGATCAGGGATAGCACATTCTTAACATGTTTCCTTTTGTGACTCTTTGATCATTCTCACAATGTTTGCAATGCCTGGACGGGAGCATATAGAAGCCTATACCTTGATTGCATAATCTCGTCAACTTCTTCAAGCTCTTCGTTTGCAATTTGATTCTTGAAGTAACGGGATTGGAATAATTTTCCATATTTCAAAGTTTCCCGCAATTGATAATTTGCATGAGGCTGCATGATTCAAGCTTTGTTCTGATCAACACCTGAATAACCTTACTAATTAAGTAGCCAGTAAGCTTATTCTTTACCTGTAGTTCAAATCCAAAACCTTTCAAAAGCAAGTTAATTGCTGTGTCTGTTCCAATGGCTAGAAATGCATCCACTTAAATTACCATCAAAACTGTCCCTGCGGATGTGTCCTTTATTCCTGAGTAAGAGTTAGGGGTTAGTCAACATGAATACCTTCAAAACCGTTTCACATAAAATTTCTCGACATTTTGTAACATTCCGTAAATTGTCTTCTTCTAAATCAGGTATTCATCTTTTGATGCTTCCAGTCTAGGTGGGATTTCCATAACGACCACTTCCTTCACATATCCCTGCAGGAAATCTGCTTCAACATCAATGATCCTGGCTTTCCGTTTCCACACAACCATTTCAGCAATATTGGTGTGACACAGCATTTACCACCAGTGCGAAAACTGTCGTTAAAGTTGATCCCAGTTACTTGATTGTATCCATAAATCAATACCGTTTCTCTTGATCTTGAAATCCCATTTACTCTTGACGCAAAACCGTCCATTTGATATCTACACTTTATTAACTTTCTTCCAGATTCCACTGAAATTCATCTTTTATCATCTTTATGGATGGCGTCTCTCTATTTCAACCTATTGCCTTCTTATCCCATCCAGATTTAGAAGCTTCAATTATCTTAGAAGTATCAGAGTTAAACTTACCTTGTAGTCTCGTTACCCTCACCTTTTATAGAATGCATATCAATATACATTTGTGGTGTTTTTTACTTCCTTATCTTTGCGATTGCGCACTCTTAAGAGAGTGCAGTTCCTCTCAAAATCTTCTCTCCATAATGTCCAAATATCTCAATCCTGTTGAAATCAAATATCAATTCCTGGATAAAATAAGGATATTACCATTTCAACGAATTTTGGATTGGGCTTAGCATCTGACACAACTCCGTCTCTATTGTGTTCAAGTTCCTAAGTGGGTGATAACTCCATCCTTCCGAATCTTGGAACCATTCTTAAGCACATTGTCTATGTTGGACATATTCACCCAAAGCGAAGGCACATAATTGAATCTTGAAGCACAGACTTGAAATATCATTAAATTGACTTGCTTCATCTTGCTTGTTGGACTTTCGACCTTTGTAGCTTCCATGGTCATACCGATTCCTTATGCAATGAGGTGAGGGAGCTACCTGGGTTTGCATCAAGGCCACAGTTGATTACATTGAGGCTATTAGGGGTTAGGGGTTAGAAAGTTCAGTAGGATGAGGATTGAGCTTGAAGTGAAAACAATTAAGTAGGGTTTCAGATCATACCAAACAAGTGATGTGACTCTTGACTCACAGTGATACATGACTCAAAAAGAACTGTGATTTTTCAAATCAAAACTGGAATGATTGACATCTGAAATGTCAATGAGAATTTTCGGCCAACTCGATTAATCTAGAGAGTAGTCCAGCACATTAAGTTTTATAACTAAAATAGTTTGCAGACATTTTTTGTTATTATAGTTAAGGATAGCTGAATTTCTGCGTCTCGCGCTTCTTTCCATCCTAGTAAAGGCTTACTTGTCTTTCGTAATTAGTGTTTTCTTTACAAAAGGATCATATATATTTTTGGTTCAGATGCTATTTTATTTTTGCTTAGAATATTGTCGGTAAATGAAAGTTATGGCACTTTGAAAGGAAATACATATTTTGAGGCAGCGACATCAGTGTGACAGAAGAAGAAAAGCAAAAGTCATATCGGTTATTTTTTTCTCTATACATATAATGACTTAAATGAATTCGAGAAAAATAAAACTCGTCGTTAAAGATTAAAGTTGATCCGAGGAGGGCGAGATCAAATATTTGAATACTATACACACCTTTTAGCAAAGTTTTGCCTATAACATTCAACGTTATCCTGCCCCAATCCTAGTGTGGTGGAAATTCCACATGGGGAATATTTTAAGGTAATCTTCTTTGGTATCCAAGGTATTTTGGCTTGCTCAGCGATTTCAGTTACAATTCCATTAGTATGAATCTACGTGAAACTTCAAAATTTGTTGAAGTCGTGATGCTTCAGTGAAGTGAAAGGCTAGCAATAGCCCGCAGTAAGTTATGAAATAAATCCAAAAGTCATCGGAGATATATTTTTGATCTTTTCGCCCGACCATGCTCAATTTCGTGAATATCCTACCAATGCCGTCACATTCTCCGAGTCGCCATGATGTATCGGAGGAATCATCAACAACAGTAAACAAATCATATTTAACGAACAAAAGCGCTCGATCATTGAGCTTTTCCGAGGGACCAAAATGTAAGGTTTTGAAACGTCGGAATGCGACAGATGGCAGAAAAAGGAAACATCTCGTTGACCAGAAGCTCCGAATAAAAAAACTCGATTTTCAAAAGCAATGTTTTCGCTTCGGAAAAGAAGCTTCGCTGACAAGCGCAAGTTTTCCTAAATCTCCCAAAAGAAACGGATTAAAATGGAATGGGAAAATGAAAGTTGTAAGTCACATTGTCTTTTTTACGGCAAATGTAGCCTGATGAATTTCTAACTTCTTGCATGACACGAAGGAAGCAAACATATCAGCAAACCTTGTTGAATCGATTCCTGCCATGAAGAGTGTGAGATCGAGTCATTATGTTTTCAAGAATCGCAAAGTAACAGAGGGTTTCAGGGTCCCTGAAAGTGTTTGTAGATATTCTCAAATGCTTCATGATTTGTGTATGGCACATCCTTACATGATTGAAATGTTGCAAGCTGAATATCCCAACATATGGGATGGCAGTGTCGTATCTCATGACAACAGACAGAGTTCTCTAAGGGAGTCTAAGATCCAATGCACGGATTTGGAAAATGCAATAGGAGATTCATGGGACTTGTTGCAGCCTATTCCCTTTGCATCGAGAGGGAGTTGGGAGTCCTCCGTGTCATATTCTAAAGAAGGCGATATTTCCAAGGTAGAAAGCATGTTCGACATGGATTTTAAGAATCCAGCCAAGGACATCTCTAATATTAGTTCACATATTCAAGATGAGGATCACGCTAACTTTGATCCTATACTGACGTCTATTTGCTTCTCAGCACCAACTCCTGAAAGCTGCTGGTTTTCTGACTTGATGTTGGAATCCGACGAGAACCTGCTCGTGGCCGTGGATTCGTTTGCGAGCCTCAAAGACTACTAGCTGGTTAGGCACAATGTAAGGGATTTCATCAATTCAATCTCCTCGGAATCATTGGTATTGGGTAATCCAAGTTTTGAGGGGGTGCGCAGCCTATCAACTTTACAATTTTCAATTAATTTACCGTAAACTCAGGGGATAATGATTACGTAGCGATCGACCATTCATATCCTTACTTTATACTCTTTCCCTCATGAGGACAGATATAGGCACAAATCTGAAAAACTTAATGAAGGTTTCATATCTTAACACCGATTTCTTGGAAGAGTTTATGAAATGAATGGGTAACAATCCTTCAACATATGTGATCAAACGTTCCTCAGAAAAAATTGTACTAATATTTGCAGTAGAATCTACCGATTACACTGGTATTGAAATTCTGAGCAGCAACGCGGGACTGTAAAACCGGGATCGAGAAAGATTTGTGTTTAGAAGATCAAAAGCCTTTGGCGCAAGCAACCCAATTTCTGAAAGGGCCAAGAATGCCCGGTCTAGTAAAAAAGATGGGATACCATTTTACGGAGCGAAGTGAAAGAAGTATCGTCATAGGCAAATTGATGTAATGGAGGTCCTGTTCAATACTAAACTAAAGAAAAAATAGAAAAATTAATAGAATACCTTTCTTGTTTCAGACAATATACACAAGCCTTGTGGGTGATAAGTTAGGTACTAAATATGCCTCCAGCTCTAATTCATCATCAAAGAATTTCCACAACTGTGGAGGAGAAGGAAAAGTGCAATTGACATCTCCTCTGATGTCGGCAACTGGAGGTGTATTGGAAAAATAAAAATTCAATCACTTGGCTGCTTAGGGAAAATCGTCCTTTGAAAATCTTTGAATTCTACATGGCTCTCCAAGAACTCTACGGTGTAGAAGCAAGATAATGTATCAAATGACACATTTGGCACTAAGCAAGCTCTCAAGTAATATTAAAGGGGTTTGCAACGCATAAACAGTAAGGCCATAAATGCTCAAAATAACTGATGTGCCTTCTTTTTATAGCATGCTAGTTAATTTTTATTCATAACAGTATTATAAAGAAAACTCTTTACTTGAGGGCTACAAAGTAGCACTTCAAGCGAAAATCAGAAAAATGGAATAATTTGAGTAAACTTCACGAAGTTCTTAGATCAGATGGACAATTTTAAAGAAGAATGTTGGAATGTGGTAAAACTGTTTTTAAAAAAGAATGTGTTGATGTGCCACAGTTTCAGAAGTCAGAGGAAATTAGATCAAACGACTGTAAATCAATACGAAATAATTATTGCAGCAGATCGCATAACAAATTATATAGCAATTCTAAAGTATGGAAAAATCGATAAAATAGAATTTGGATGTTACTCTCAATCAAAGCATACATGAATTTTTATCTTAGAAATAATGAATCTGCTCCTAAATGCCGCAAGGGGGTAAATCAATTCTTTTCAAAACAGGACTTAGCACCAGTACTACGGCGTCAGTTCCTTTCGAATGAAACCCAGTATATTCCGGATTCAAGCTTAATTCTTGTACTTATTATATTGCATATGATAATGGTTAAACAAAATACAAATTGTGCTCTGTACTATAGTTGATGGTTCACGTTGTATGTTTGGGTTAAACGTTTGGCAATAAATTTGGAACACTTTCATTTTTCGATGACATCACATTTTTTGACATTGATTTACACCACCCAAAGGATTGATGAAAGTAGCGATTTTCTCTTGGTTGATGTCTTCCGGATCAATAATTGTTGGATTAAATGGTGCTTTACAAAAGCGCTTTATCTTGCAACCCGAAACATCTCTTGTGCCAGGAAATGTCCACCGAGCAACATCAATCCAAACAGGTGTTGGAGGGAAAGGTCAAGATGTAGCCATATCCTTGTCATGCTTAGGATGTATGGATAACCTTCAATTAGTTCAATTTGTAGGCAGTGGCCCTGAAGGTGACATGGTCCAAGCCATGCTGCAGCAGCGCTTGGGTGAAGATTCAATCAAATGGTTAACTGTACGAACAACTAGTGCCATGCGTACATGTACTACTATTGTCAGTTCCGAAGAATCGACTGAGCTTGTTGAACCCAGTGGTATTGTGACAGAAGATGAGTGGAAGGAACTCCTTGAGAGACTCAGAACGAAGGTTTCTAATCCATCATCAATCTGTATAATGGGAAGTTTGCCGCCTGGTTTGCAAGCAGACACATATGCCACAATTTACAAGACAATAGCATCAAGGGAAACCCTCTGTGTGATAGACTCTGTTGTTGGACTTGATCAAACGATAAGCGCTCTTTCTGGTAGAGCCATTCTTAAGATAAATGCATCTGAGCTCTGTCAACTTGCTGGAGTAAAGAAAACAAAAAGCGAAGTCAACGGTATCTCGTACGATGAACTTTTAGAGGCAATTACAGCATTCAATTCAAAGTTTAATAAATTGAAGACCTTGGAAGCCTTGGCAGTTACGGATGGAAGGCATCCATCATATCTTGTTTCGCTGGGCGATACGACGAAATTTCAGGTTTACAAAATTGCAACTCCTACTTTCGATCTGACGAAGGTACTGTACCCCATTGGAGCGGGTGACTCGGTGGCAGCTGGAACTTTGGCATCTTGGACAAGTCTTGAGACTAAAGCTCCCATGATGAATGAAATTCAGTCAGCACTCAAATCCCGATTGGAGGCAACCACGTCGATTACGTCCCCACGAGTCTGTACCATAGCTACAGCCTTCGCCTTTGGATTGGCATGTGGTTCCGCTAGCTGTCTTAATGAGGAGAACTCGGTCCTTCATACGCATGACGTTCTGAGACTATTTCAATCGATACCCCTACCCGAATTAGTTGAGTGACGTATGATATTCGTCTTGACTCTTGCAACAGGAAACCAACAACAATTTCTCAACAATTAAATAATGTCTATCATACATAAACGAAAGCCTTTCAGCTAGTTAAACTGCTTTGATCCTTAAATCAAGGCTTTAAAACTTTGCAGCCAGAGGTAGAAAAAAAAGGCCAGAGCTTTGCTTCACAACTATATTTGCATCAAACGGTCCGAAATGTTTTTCAGTCACAAACATATCTTCTACGTCTAATTCCTACAAAATGAGGCCTGAGGATCATGAAATAAGTGGTAGAAGCGCTTGTCCTGATTGATGGATATCTATATGCCAGAAGATAGACATTCAATATCAACTTGCAGACAATATAATCTTGAGTGACATCTTTCTTGTGAGAAGAGCTTGATTAGAACCGATTTCTTCGGAGAAAAGTATTGGATAGAAAATCTAAATTTTATTAATGGAGATAGTAACCATCGTTTACTAAATAATTCTCAATATGACACCTTGTAAGAATGGTGAAAGATACATGCATTCCATGATTTATACTTCCAAAATCTTATTTGCATATTGTTAAAGTAAGAAAAAGTTTAGTTTGCCAAGTTGGTAATCAACCTAATATCAGCAGAAGCTTTAGCTCTTTACGCACTTGCAGCAAAACGCAATATTGGGATAAAGGTAAAGAAGACTTACAATGCAATATAGATTTGCAATAAAGCGAAACGAAACATGGCATATAAAAAATTAAGAAATAATTATCATTTGCCAATAGAACAATTCCAAAGTTTCCATCTTCTATATCTGTGGGTAAGGTCAAGTTACAATCATTATTTTGCAGCAAGATCTTTCTAGAAAACCACTAAAATTCAGCAGATTTTTTCCAAAGAATTGATACTTGCCCTTTCCCTATAAACCTTGGGGGGATTTTGTTGTGGATGTTTGTCAATTTTCTTTTATCACTCTACAATTAAAGATGTATAGATACAAATGACATCCTTCAATACCTAGTTTGTCTAGTGTTGTAATATATTCACACATGGCTTTGCTTTGGATTGTCAAAGCGTGAAAGAAAAATGATTAGAAAATTTAATCAAATTGCTCAACTAAGTACATTTTCCGGGAATGTAAAGGGGAAGTGGCTATTCTCAGATATTGAAGACGTTTGAGGAATATCTTGATAGCTCAGCAATAGTTGATGTTCATCTTTCAAAAAATTCGTTAGCAGAAACCGAACAGGAGGGCCTCGTCGACGATAATAGCCGAAACGTAACTGAATATTTTAACAGTCAGTTATAGTTTAGTATTAAATCATTCCAATGTGTTCTATGTGACACTATCTCTTCATGAATGCGATGCGCAAAAAAATGTCAGACAGCACAGTATTCCGCTTAAAAATGTTTGCAACCATTTTCAAGATGGGAAAGAAATAGGATGCAAAATGCTTCCGATCCCTAGTTTCTTCGTGAATTCACATGTTGATCGTGTTCTTTTCTTGTTGAGAATACTAATACTGTCTATGACTGTTTTCACC
>CAAAJI010001126.1:0-13556 GCA_900642245.1 Fragilaria radians | reverse complement strand
CCTCGGCAGCCTGGCGCTGGGCAACGAGGACGCTCCTTTGGCCTATGGGGATAATCCGAAGCGCGACATGGCAGGGATTTTCGAGCGGACAGGCCCTTTTCGCTGGCGGCTGGTGATCCCGTGGCCGCAGGACGGGTCCAAGCTGCAGGCTTACGAACTGACGCCGGTCGCCAACCAGCCGGAATGAACGGCCCAGCGGGAAACGCGCTCGCCGACCCGGCTGAAGTGCGGGCGCATTTGATCGCCGCGGCCAGTGCCGGGACCGCGATCAGCTATTCCGATCTGCTCGGCCACCTCGGGTTTGCCTTCTCCCGCCCGAAGATGCGTGCGCTGTGCGCGGTGCTCGGGACAGTCGACGACGAAGCCGAGGCGCGCGGTGAGCCCAAACTCGCGGTGCTGGTCGTGCGAGCCTCCGACGGGCTCCCCGGGCAGGGCTGGTGGGTCGCCGGCGGAGCGGAGAAACATGGCCACGTCGGCGACTGGGAGGGGCCGGCAGCGCGGCGACTGGTCGATGAGCTGCAGGCCAAGGCGTTTCGTTATTGGTCGGAGCGTGCTGGCTAGGCTAAGGGCGCCCGATGACCTCCCCCCAGGAACTGCGAACCTTCATCGTCACCGACGAGGATGACGGCATCCGCCTCGACCGCTGGTTCAAGCGTAACCTCGCCGAAGTCAGCTTCAACCAGGTGTCGCGCTGGGCGCGGACCGGGCAAATCCGGATCGACGGCGCGCGCGCTACCCCCGGCGACCGCCTGGCGATGGGCCAGGCGATTCGCGTCCCCCCCGCCGAGGCCAAGGACGAGGAGGAATTGCGGCCGAGGCGCCCGGCGATTGAACTCGACGATGACGAGACTGCCTATGTCCGGTCGATGGAAATCGACCGCGGGCGGGACTGGTTCCTGCTCAACAAGCCGCCGGGCCTCGCGACCCAGGGCGGGACCAAGACCAGCCAGCATCTCGACCGGTTGCTGGGCGGGCTGACCGGCGACAATGAGCAACGCCCCAAGCTGGTGCACCGGCTCGACAAGGACACCAGCGGGGTGATCCTGGTGGCGCGTTCGGCGCGGGCCGCGGGGCATTTTGCAAAGGCCTTCTCGGGCCGCACTGCGCGCAAGATCTACTGGGCGATCATCAATGGCGTGCCGAGCCTGGAAGAAGGCATGGTCGATGCACCGCTCGGCAAGCAGCCGGGCAGCGGCGGCGAGAAGATGCAGGTCGACGAGGAGAGTGGGCAGGCGGCGCGGACCCGCTACCGGATGATCGACCGGGTCGGCAATCGCGCCGCCTGGGTCGAGCTGCAGCCGCTGACCGGGCGCACCCATCAGTTGCGGGCGCATATGGCGGCGATCGGCCACCCGATTGTCGGCGATGCCAAATATGGCGGACCCGATGCATTCCTGACCGGCGGGGTGAGCCGCAAGATGCACTTGCACGCGAGAAGGCTACGGATCGAGGGCCCCGACGGAGTGATGATCGACGGCAGCGCCGAGCTTCCCGACCATTTTGCCGACACGCTGAAGATGCTCGGCTTCGACCCGCTGGCAGGCGACGCGCTGCCGATGGACACGTTCGATTACAAGACCGATCCCGAGGTCAAGGCAAGGCGCGTCGCGGCCGCGGCAAAGTCGCGGCGCCGCGAGCGCAAGGGCGAGCGGCGGAGCCGCGGGACCCGGCCCGAAGCTGGCAAGCCGACCGGGAAAGCGGCCAAGCCGGCTGGAAAGCCGCTTGGTCGCGGGACGGGGAAGCCCGCTGGCAGGGTGGCGGGCAAGCCGGCCGGAAAGCCGACTGGCAGGCCCTCCGGGCGCCCACCGCGGGCGCCAGGCGGAAAGCCGCCGGCCAAAGCATGAGCAAGCTCGCGATCTTCGACTGCGACGGCACGTTGGTCGATAGTGGCGGGACGATCCACCATGCGTTGCGCTCGACGTTCGACGCGCATGGCCTGCAGTGCCCGCCGCGGGCGGTGACCAAGAAGGTAATCGGCCTGAGTCTTGGCGAGGCGTTTGCGGTCCTGGTCCCGGACGGCGACCATCCGGCGCTAACGGAGACGTACAAGGATACCTTTTTCGCGATGCGCAGCCAGGGCGTGGTCGAGGAGCCATTGTTCGATGGGATGGCCGAGGCGCTCCACGGCTTTCGCGACGCCGGGTGGGTGCTCGGGGTCGCGACCGGCAAGAGCAGGCGCGGTCTCGGCCATTGCCTTGCGGCGCATGACATCGCCGATCATTTCGTAACGCTCCAGACCGCCGACAACCATCCGTCCAAGCCCCACCCGTCGATGGTGCTGGCAGCGATCGCCGAGGCGGGCAGCAGCGCTGCCGAGACGGTGTTCATCGGCGACACGGCCTGGGACATGGGCTCGGCGCGGGCCGCTTCGTGCGGCGCGATCGGTGCAGGCTGGGGCTATCACGACGAGGCTGAATTGCGCGACGCGGGGGCCCATTCGGTGGCGCGCGAGCCCGCCGAACTGCTGGACTTGTCGGAGCGATGGATCGGGGAGCAGGCATGACCGAAGACGAAATTCTCTGGAAGAAGCGCTTCCATCTGTTCGCGCTGGTGCGGCTGGCGGGACTCGCGATCTTCCTGCTTGGGATGGGGGTGATGCTGACCGACCTGGTGCGCCCGGGCGGTTGGCCGTTGCTTGGTGGCCTGCTGGTCGCGGTCGGCGTGGTCGAGGCGGTGCTCGCGCCGCGACTGCTGAAACGGTCGTGGGACAAGAAGTGAAACGGTTCTGGACCGAGGTGGCAGTGGTCGAGGCAGGCGAGGGCTTCGGCCTGACGCTCGACGGGCGGCCGCTCAAGACCCCGGCGCGGGCCCTGCTGGCGGTGCCGACGCGGGCGCTGGCCGATGCCATTGCAGCCGAGTGGATGGCGTGCGGCGAGACCGTCGATCCGCGCATCATGCCGATGACCGGGCTCGCCAATGCCGCCGTCGACCGCGCCGACGACGAGTTGATCGCGGGCATCGTGCGCTACGCGGGGAGCGACCAATTCTGCTATCGCGCCGAGGGACCGGAGCCGTTGGTCGAACGCCAGGCCGAGGCGTGGGACGTGCTGCTCGACTGGGCACGGCAGCGATACGGCGTCGAATTCGCGACCTGCACCGGGATCATTCATGTCGACCAGCCGAGCGAGACGATTCGCAAACTGAGCGAGACGGTTGAATCGCTCGACCGCTTTCGGTTGGCGGCGTTGTCGCCTTTGGTGACGATCGGCGGATCCCTGATCGCCGGGCTGGCGGTGCTCGAGCAGGCGATCCCGCCCGAATCGGCATGGGAGGCGGTCAGCCTCGACGAACGCTGGCAGCTCGAGAAATGGGGCAGCGACGCCGAGGCCGAGGCCATGCTCGACCTGAAGCGCAGCGACTTCCTGTGCGCAGGCCGCTTCCTCGAACTGCTCGGTGAGCGCGCCTGATCAGTTGGGCCGGGCGACCAGCTCGCGGACGAATTGCATGAGGTAAGGCTGGCGTTCGCGGTGGAGGCGCTCGGCGGTGACGATCGCTTGCACATCGCGGGAGCAGCGCTCCACGTCGTCATTGATCAGCACATAATCATATTCGGCCCAGTGACCGATCTCCTGCGCGGCACGGCGCATCCGGAAATCGATCACTTCCTCCGTATCGGTGCCGCGATCCTGCAGCCGCTGCTCCAGTTCCGGCATAGACGGGGGCAGGATGAAGATCCGCACGAGGTCGGTGCGGAAGGCATATTCAAGCTGCTGCGTGCCCTGCCAGTCGATATCGAACAGGATATCGCGGCCATCCTTGAGGGCCTCCTTGATCGGCTCCTTGGGGCTTCCGTAGCGATGATCGAAGACATAGGCCCATTCGGCGAACTCATCCTCGGCGATGAGCCGCTCGAACTCGGCATCGTCGACGAAATGATAGTCGCGACCCTCGACCTCGCCGGGGCGCATCGGCCGGGTGGTTGCGCTGACCGACATGGTAATCGACGGATCATTCTCCATCAGCTTGCGGCTGATGGTGGTCTTGCCGGCGCCGGACGGGGAGGAAAGGACGATCAGCAGCCCACGGCGGCGGCGATCGAAGGTCAACGGTGCGGGGGAGCGATCCATGGCCGCACTTGCCTTGCCGGGTACTGCTGCGTCAACCCGCGGACCGAAAATGGTGCAGTGCAACAAAATGCTTGAAATCCACGTTGCAGTGCACTATTGTGCATCGCAGCAAAGGAATTACACATGGCAGACACCACCACCACTACCCAGAATATCGCGAACAACATCGACAAGACCGTCGATGCCGTCACTACCCCGATCAAGGTTCCGGCCCCGGCCGCTTCCAAGTCGGCCGCGAAGACCGCTTCGACGCCGGTCCGCAAGGCTCGTGCGACGACCGCCAAGCGCCGCGCCGCCAAGGGCACGACGCGGGTCACCGCCGCCGCAGCCGCCAAGAGCAACAAGCGCGCGGTCAATGCGACCAAGCGCGCAGCCAAGGCGACTGTCGCCGCGGCTACCACGCAGATCGAAAGGAACAGCCCCATGGCCTATGATTTCAGCAAGATGTTCGCCGGCTTCGAAGTTCCCGCCGCCGACCGTTTCCAGACCATTTTCGCCGATGCCGGCGAGCGCAGCCAGGAACTGGTTCGCAAGAGCCAGGCCACTGCCGGTGAAATGACCGAGCTGGCCAAGGCCAACCTCGAAGCGCTGACCGAGGCCGGCCGAATCGCCGCCACCGGTGTTCGCTCGATCGGCCAGGACGCGCTTGCCAGCAGCCGCCAGGGCCTCGAGCAGGCTTCGACCTCGCTCAAGACCCTTGCCGATGCCAAGTCGCCGACGGAATTCTTTCAGATCCAGTCGGACCTGGCCAAGGCTTCGTTCGACCGCGTCGTCGCCGAAGGTTCGAAGTTCGCCGAAGCGATGGTCAAGCTCGCCGGTGAAGCGGTTCAGCCGCTGTCGAACCGCGCGACCGTCAACGCCGAGCGCATCAACGAGCTCGCTGCCTAACCTCCCTCCTCCTGTTGGGCAGTATATGCGGCCGTCCCTTGCTGGGGCGGCCGCATTTTTTTTAAGCGCAATTCGGGCGCGCCGAGGGTTGCGGCGCGTTCAGGTCATGCCATATCCTGAGACTGCAATGACTCGCTTCGATTTCATCATGGGCGACCCGCCCCGCCGCGACGACGGCGTCGATGACGGTACCGGCGACGGTATCGAGACCGGCGTCGTCACGCGCACCCGCCCCAAGACCAAGCAGCCCTCGAACTACAAGGTGCTGCTGATGAACGACGATTACACGCCGATGGAATTCGTCGTGCTGGTCCTCCAGCGCTATTTCTCGATGGGGATCGAGGATGCGACCCGCGTCATGCTCCAGGTCCACCAGAAGGGGGTCGGGGTGTGCGGCGTGTTCACTTACGAAGTGGCCGAGACGAAGGTCGCCCAGGTGATCGACTTCGCCCGCGAAAACCAGCACCCGCTCCAGGCGACGCTGGAGAAAGCCTAGCCTCCTTGCGGCGCTGAAATGAACCGCTAAAGCGCGGCATGGATTCCATTCGCATAACCGGGGGCAAGCGCCTCGAGGGCAAGATCCCCATTTCCGGCGCCAAGAACAGCGCTCTCACCTTGCTACCCTGTGCGTTGCTGACCAGCGGCAAGCTGACGCTCGGTAATCTGCCACGGCTGGCCGACGTCGACAATTTCTCGCATTTGCTCAACGGGCTCGGGGTCTCGACCAAGGTCGCAGGGGTCAAAAAGGGCGAATTCGGCCGCCGGATGACGCTTGAGGCCGGGGAGATCGCCTCCACCGTCGCGCCGTACGACATGGTGCGAAAGATGCGCGCTTCGATCCTGGTGCTGGGCCCGATGCTCGCCCGGGCCGGCGAGTCGACCGTCTCGCTGCCCGGCGGATGCGCCATCGGTGACCGCCCGATCGATCTTCATCTCAAAGTGCTTGAGGCGCTTGGCGCCGAGATCGAGCTGGCTGCCGGCTATGTGAAGGCGACGGCGCCGCGGGGCCGGCTGACTGGCGGCGACTATAGCTTCCCGGTGGTGTCGGTCGGTGCGACCGAAAATGGCCTGATGGCCGCCGTGCTGGCTAGTGGACGGAGCGAATTGTTCAACGCGGCGCGCGAGCCCGAGATCGTCGATCTGTGCAATCTGCTGGTGGCGATGGGCGGGCGGATAGAAGGTATCGGCTCGTCGCACCTGGTGATCGACGGGGTCGAGGGCCTCGATGGCTGCGACTATGACGTGATGCCCGACCGGATCGAGGCGGGAAGCTACGCCTGTGCGGCGGGGATTACCGGCGGGTCGATCGAGCTGGTTGGCGCCCGGCCAGCCGACATGCTGGCGATCACCAATGCGCTCGCCGCCGTCGGGCTGCAGATCGAATTCACCGACAATGGCATGCGGGTCTCCGCTGACAAGCCGCTCAAGCCGCTGTCGGTCTCCACCGCGCCTTATCCCGGTTTCCCGACCGACATGCAGGCGCAGTTCATGGCGATGCTGTGCAAAGCCGATGGTCAGAGCTTCCTGGAAGAGACGATCTTCGAGAACCGCTACATGCACGTGCCCGAATTGCGGCGCATGGGGGCCGATATCGAGGTCCACGGCCGCTCGGCGATCGTCAAGGGCGGGGTCGGCCTGACCGGCGCGCAGGTCATGGCGACCGACCTTCGCGCGTCGATGAGCCTGGTTCTTGCCGGGTTGTGCGCCGAGGGCGAGACCGAGGTGCTGCGGGTCTATCACCTCGACCGTGGCTACGAGCGGCTGGAGGAAAAGCTCCAGGGTGTCGGTGCGACGATCGAGCGCTTTAGCGCCGGTTAGTCGGCCGAGGTCAGCTGGCGCTGACCGGCGAGCTTATGGACGCGGCCTGATTTCATCACGAATCCCACCTGTTCGAGCAGGCGGACGTTCTGGGTCGGGTCCCCGTCGACCGCGATGATGTCGGCGTCCTTGCCCGGCTCGATCGTCCCCGCCCGCGCGCTGATCCCGAGCAATTCCGCGGCGTCGACCGTTGCCGAGCGGATCGCCAGGTCGGCGCGCATGCCGTTCCTGACCATCAACGCGAATTCCTCGGCGTTTCGGCCGTGGGGGCTGACCCCGGTGTCGGTGCCGAACGCGATCTTGACGCCGCGGCGAATTGCCTCGGCGAAGCTCTTCTCCGCATTGCCTGCGGCGGCGCGCGCCTTGTCGAACTGCGCCGGCGTAAGCGCACCGCGCTGGCCGTCGGCAAGAGCGGCGGCAGGCGCAATCAGGGTCGGGACGTAGTAAGCCCCGGTCTGCTTGTAGAGGCGGAAGCTTTCCTCATTGGTGAAGGTGCCATGCTCGATCGAATCGACCCCGGCGCGCAGTGCGGCATTGACTCCCTCGACCCCGTGGGCATGAGCCGCGACCTTTCTGCCAAAGGTCTTCGAAGTGGTCACAACGGCACGCATCTCGTCGTCCATCATCTGCTGGTTGAGGCCGCCGGGAACGTTGCTCAGCACGCCGCCCGTCGCCGCGAACTTGATCACGTCGGCGCCAGCGCTGATCTGTTCGCGGGTAGCGCGGCGGCAGTCGTCGGCGCCATTGCAGGTGTTGCCAGGCCGTTCGACCAGGCTGGCAAGGCCGCGATTGGCCCCATTGCGGCCATCGCCGTGCCCGCCGGAAACGGACACCATGCGTGCTGCCGAGAGAATGGTCGGGCCCGAAAATTGCCCGGCGTTGATGGCGTCGCGCAGGGACAGGACAAGCCGCGGGTCGCCGCCGAGATCGCGCACGGTGGTGAAGCCCGCGAGCAAGGTCTTGCGGGCGTTGAGGATGGCGGTGAAGGCCTCATCCTCATTGTCGCGACCCGATGCTTGGAGGCGCGCCTGGAGCCGGTCATCAAGCCCGGACAGATGAACATGGCTGTCGATCAGGCCGGGCAATACGGTGGCATTGCGAAGGTCGACCACGCGGGCGCCGGGGAGATCCACGAAGCCGTCGCGAACCTCGGCGATGGTCCGACCGCGGACGATCACGGTCGCATTCCGGCGCGGCGCATTGCCTGCCTCTGCAATCAGGGTGCCGGCGTGGATCACCGTGACGGGATCGGCGGCCGGCTGGGCTGATGGCTGGGCGATGGCGGGAGCGGCGGTGGCGGCGAGCGCGAGCACAAAGGCGATGGTCTTCATTGAAAAAACTCCCTGATCAGAATGTATCGAGTGCGTGGAGGGCGAGGCCGACCAGGCCGCCGACCAATGTGCCGTTGATTCGGATGTACTGAAGGTCGCGGCCCACCGCGGATTCAAGCCGGTCGGTGATGGTCTGCGCGTCCCACCCGCGCACCGTCTCGCTGACCAGTTTGACGATCGAGCCGCCATAGCTCGAGGCCAGGCCGGCCACGGTGCGGCGCGCAAACTGGTTGATCGCCGTGCGGATCCGGACGTCCTTCTCAAGACTCTGGCCCATCGATTTCAGCACATCGCCAAGCTTTCCGGCCATCGCCGCGTCGGGGTTGCGGGCAGCGCGGATCATCGCCTCGCGGCCCTTCTGCCACAGCGTGTCGAGCCACATCCCGACCGACTTGTTGTCGAGCAATTGCAGCTTCAGCTCCTCGACCCGGGCCTGGGTTTCGGGCTTGGTCTGGAGGTCGTTGGCGAGGTCGGCGAGCGCCTGCTCGACGCGGACCCGCACCGGGTGGGCCGGGTCGGTGTGCATGTCGACGGTCAGTTTCTTGAGCCCGTCGAGAATGGAGTCGGACAGTCGCGCATCGACTCCCGCCAGCTTCAGCACCCAGTTGGTGCGCTTTTTGACCATCTCGCGAATCAAGCTCTCGTTGGCATCGAGCGCCCGGCTCATCCAGCGGATTCCGGCCTCGAGCATGGGTACGTGGCGGTCCTCGTTGATCGCGGACGCGAGCGCATGGCCGAGCAACGGCGCGACCTCGGCCTGGCGGAGGCGACCCGAAATGGCGCCCTTGACCAAGCCGCCCAGCCGCTCGTCGTCGAGGCTTTCGAACAGGTCCGCGATGAGCCGGCTGGCGCCCTGGCGGATGCGGGTTTCCTCCCCTTGCGGCGCCTGCAGGAAGCGCCCCGCCGCGCCGGCCAGGTCAATATGGCGCATCCGCCGGGCAACCACCGGGGCAATCAGGAAATTCTCCTTGAGGAAGCTGGCCAGCGACTCGCCGATCCGGTCCTTGTTGCGGGGGATGATCGCGGTGTGCGGGATCGGCAGGCCGAGCGGGTGGCGGAACAGCGCCGTCACTGCGAACCAGTCGGCCAGTCCGCCAACCATGCCGGCCTCGGCAAAGGCCTTGACCCACGCCAGCCACGGATAGACCGGCTCATAGCCGCGTGCGACCAGGAAGGTCACGGCCATCAGTACCAGCAGGCCGGTGGCGGCGAGCTTCATCCCGCGGGTGCCAGGTTGGGCCGGGTTGAATCGGGAGAGGGCCGGTGCGCGGGTCATCCCCGGCACATTAACCGCTCGCCGGTCGATGTCACCTTGCCGCTATCACTCGGCAGGAAGTGGCTCCGTCATCGGACGATGCGGTTCGCCATTGTCGATCCACTTGCCGAACTTGCGGCCGAGCCAGCTTTCGACATCGACCGCCAGGCTGAAGCTCGCCGGGACGATCAGCAGTGTCAGCACGGTCGAGAAGATCAGCCCGCCGATTACGGTGATCCCCATCGGGCCGCGGAACGAACTGTCGCCAGTCAGGGACAGCGCAACCGGGACCATGCCCGCGACCATCGCCACGGTGGTCATCACGATCGGCTGGGCGCGCTTGTGCCCGGCCTCGAGGATGGCCACGTCCTTGTCGACGCCCCGATCCATTTCCTCCACCGCGAAGTCGACCAGGAGGATCGAGTTCTTGGCGACAATTCCGAGCAGCATCAGCAGGCCGATGAACACTGGCAGCGAGATCGGCGTGCCGGTGATCCACAGCGCAAAGGCGGCTCCGAGCGGGGCGAGCAGCAGCGAACCCATGTTCACGAACGGCACGAGTACGCGCTTGTAGAGCAGCACCAGAACCGCGAACACCATCAGGATGCCGGCGACCACCGCGACGACGAAGTTGATCATCAACTCGGTCTGCCACTTGCTGTCCCCAAGCTCGAGCTCGGCGACCCCCTGGGGCAGGTTCTTCATCGTAGGCAGCTCGCGAATCTTCTTCCAGGCGTCACCCGAAACAAGCCCGGGGGCCAAATCGGCACCAACCGAAATGCGTCTCACCTGGTTGGTGCGCTGCACGGTGGTCGGCCCGGCCCCGAAGCTGACCTCGGCGACCGACTTCAACGGCACCGAGCCGCCGCTCTGGGTTGGAACCGGCAGATTCTCCAACGTTGCAAGGTCACGCCGTGAAGATTCGGGGATGGCCACCCGGATCGGCACCTGGCGATCGGAAAGCGAGAATTTCGCGCTGTTCTGGTCGATGTCGCCAAGCGTCGCGAGGCGGATTGTCGATCCCAGCGCGCTGGTCGTCACGCCAAGGTCGGCGGCGAGGTCGAGCCGCGGCCGGATGATGATCTCGGGCCGCTCAAGGTCGCCCTGAACGCGCGCTGCCCGAAGCTCGGGCAGGGTCTGCATTTCGTCGGCAATCTTGTTGGCCGTGGCCAGGAGGACCACTGGATCGTTGCCGCCGAGGTGGAGGGTGATGTCACGGCCGCCCCCGCCACCGCCTTCGGGTCCGCCGCCGGACTGCGACTGGAAGTTGACGCGAGCGTCGGGAATTGCGGCAAGCTTTGGTGACAGACTGCGCTCAATCTCGACCGAGGTGCGCTTGCGATCGTCGCTGAGCGTGATGTTGAGGCTGGCACTGCCGACGTTGACGCGCTCGACGACCTGCATGACCTCGGGCGCGGTCTCGACGATTTCGCGGGCGCGGGTCGAAACGGCCTCCGCCTGGGCGCGGGTCGAGCCCGGCGGCAGGAACATCCGCACCTGGCTGAATTCGCGATCCTGCGTCGGGAAGAAGGTGAAGGACAATTGGCTGAACAGCAGCACGGTCAGGATCATCGACACGATTCCGCCGACGACCGATGACCAGCGATGCTTGAGCGTCCACTGCAGCGATTTGAGATACCAGCGCATGACCGCGCTCTCGCCATGCGGCGCCGGGCCGTGGCCCTTGAGCAAATAGGCGGCCATCAGGGGGGTAATTAGTCGTGCAACGAACAGGCTGATCGTCACCGCGACGACCACGGTAAAGCCGAAATTCTTGAAGAACTGACCCGAAATGCCCGGCATCAAGCCGACCGGCAGGAACACCGCGATGATCGCCGACGTCGTCGCAAGCACCGCCAAGCCGATCTCGTCGGCGGCGTCGATCGAGGCCTGATAGGCGGTCTTACCCATGCGCATGTGCCGGACAATGTTCTCGATCTCGACGATCGCATCGTCGACCAGCACACCCGCGACCAGGCTCAATGCGAGCAAGCTAAGGAAGTTCAGGGTAAAGCCCATCAGGTCGAGGAACCAGAAGGTCGGGATCGCCGACAGCGGGATCGCGACCGCCGAAATCAGCGTCGCGCGCCAGTCGCGGAGGAACAGGAAGACGACGATGACCGCGAGGATGGCGCCTTCCCACAGCATTTCCATTGAGGATTTGTACTGCAGGATCGTGGAATCGACCTCGGTGTAGATGCGCTTGAACTGGACCTTGCCTTCATTGTCCTTCTCGATCTGGCGGAGCGCCTTTTCGGCTTCCTCGTAGGTCGTGACATCGGAGGCGCCCTTGGCCCGGGTGATTCCAAAGCTAAGGATCTGGCGGCCGTTCATCTTGCTGATCGAGCGCTGTTCCGAGTTGCTGTCGACTACCTGCGCGATGTCGCTCAGTCGAGCGGTGCGGCCCCCGGGCAGCGCGATTTGCGTCGCTCCGAGCTCCTCGGCCCCCTTGGCGTTGCCGAGCACCCGAACGGACTGCTCCGAGCCGGCGATTTCGGCGCGGCCACCCGCGGAATCGAGGTTGATCTGGCGAAGCTGCTGATTGACCTGGGCGGTGGTGATGCCCTGCGCCTGGATCGCCGCAGGATCGAGGATCACACGAATCTCGCGATTGACCCCGCCGTAGCGATCGACGCTCGCCATGCCCGGAATGGCGAGCAATTTCTTCGCCACATCATTATCCACGTACCAGCTCAATTGCTCGAGCGTCATGTCCGTGGTTTCGACCGCGAACAGGGCCAGCAGGCTGCCCTGCTCGGCGCGCACTACCTGGGGCTCGAGGATCCCCTCGGGAAGGTCGCCGCGGATCTGCGAGATGGCATCGCGAACGTCGTTTGTCGCGCGATCGACCGGGGTGCCGATTGCAAACTGGACAAACGTCCCCGAATTGCCCTCGCGCACCGACGAGTTGATCTCTTCCACGCCATTGACCCCGCGGACCGCCGCCTCGACCCGCTGCGTGACCTGGGTCTCGAGCTCGGTCGGTGCCGCGCCCGGCTGGGAGATGCTGACCTCGACGAACGGAAACTCGACATCGGGACTGTCGTTGACGTCCATCCGCATGAACGAGACGATCCCCGCCACGAGCAGGGCGACGAACAGCACGATCGGCGGAATCGGGTTACGGATCGCCCAGGACGAAATATTGCGGAAGTTCATCGATCAATCCGTTCTTTCTAGCGGGCGGACTGCCGCACTGGTGCAACCTTCATTCCGACATTGAGGAACGGCCCGGCCGACAGCACGACGGCTTCCTGGCCCGACAGACCCTCGATCACGGTCACGCCATTGCTGTCGACGTTGCCGATCTTGACGGCGCGTCGCTCGACCTCGTTCTTGGCGTTGATGATATAGACGTAATTGCCTTCCTGGTCGCTGAGCACGGCGCTCTGCGGAAGCAATGGCGCGGTGGTCGATCCGGACGAGATGCGCGCCTCGGCAAATCCGCCTGGACGGATCGAACCGGTGTAGGGGATTGCGATCCGCACTTCGCCGAGCCGCGACTGGGGGTCGATGACCGGCGAGACCTGCCAGACGGTACCCTGAATGGTAGTGGTCGAGCCAAGGGGAGTGACGCTGGCGGGCAGCCCGACGCGCATTGCCGCCAGGTCCTGTTGCGACATTTGCGCGCGCATTTCCATCTCGCCCCCGCGGGCGAGGCGGAACAGGCCGCCGGCGCCACCGCTGACGATCTGGCCGACTTCGATGCTGCGTGACAGGATCAGGCCCGCGGTCGGGGCGCGAATGTCGAGCCGACCGATCTGCGCCTGGGCCGCGCCAAGCTGGGCCTGGGCAACCCGGATCCGCGCATTTGCGGCATCGCGTGCCGCTTTCTTGCGGTCGAGATCGGCCTTCGACACGAAACCGCGCCCGACGAGCGCCGCGCTGCGGTCATATTCATTCTGGGCAAGGGCAGCATCGGCCCGGGCAACCTGCACCGAAGCGGCCAGTTGCGCGGCGGTCTGCGACTGGACCGAGCGGTCGATCGTCGCCAGCACCTGGCCCTGGCGGACCCAGCTTCCGGCATCGACCATCACGGCGCGGACCAGGCCGCCTTCACCGGCCACGCCGACCGGCTGGTCGCGACGGGCGGCGAGTGCGCCAGAGGCGGTAACCGTCCGGGCGACTTCGCTGCGACCGGGAACCACCACCGTGACCGACGGAATTTGCCCACCTCGCCCACCACCGGCACCGCCA
>CAAAJI010001125.1:0-13557 GCA_900642245.1 Fragilaria radians | reverse complement strand
CGAAAGCGCGGCGGACTGGGCGGCGCGGCTCAATGATACGGGGGTCATTGCCGGACGCCGTGGTGATCGCAAGCGCGCCATCGCCGCCTTCGCCCAGGCGATCGAGGCGCGGACCATCTGGTTCGAGCGGGCGGCCAACAATCTCGCCGCTCTGGGAACTGACTGATGAATCTCGTTGCAATGGCGCCGGATTGGCTTGTCCTGTTGCTGGTCGCCTTGTTGCTGGCCGCGGCGATCGAGGATGCGATCCGGCTGCGCATATCCAACCTGACCTGCGGTGCAATTCTCATCACCGGGATCGCCGCGATGTGGCTCACCGGGCCCGAAACCGCATTGTGGCAGAATCTCGTTGTTTTCCTCGGCCTGCTGGCCGTTGGAACGCCGTTGTTCGCAGCAAAGAAGATGGGTGGCGGCGACATCAAGCTGTTGGCCGCCACGGGAATCTGGTTCGACCTGCAAGGAGCAATGATCTTGCTCGCGTCGGTCCTGATCGCTGGAGGCGTGCTGGCCGTCATCATGATCGGATCGCGCCGCTTCAGGAGGCGCGCCCAAGTGCCAGATCAGCCCAAGCTATCGAAGTCCGGAGGCGTCATCCCCTATGGAGTCGCGATCGCCGCCGGCGCCATTTTCAGCATCTCGCTGGCCCGGTCATGGGTCTAGCATCTCACTCCCTGGATAAGCACGGGCGACCATGATCGATATCGAAACATTATTCGAACGCCGGATGTCGTTTCCGTTCCCGGATGCCCGCGACCGACTGGCCCGTTTGATCGGGATCGACGAGCAGAAGCAGACGCTGACCAAGCTCCTCGCGCTGCTGGTCAATGCAAACGGGTTGAAGCGATGGAAGAACAAGCATCATCCCGATGCCAAGCTCATGCTCGACATGGTTCTCAATCGTCCACGGCTGGTCATTCTCGCAGGGGACGTCGGCTCAGGGAAGACCGAACTCGCAGAAACGATCGGCGACGCGGTCGCGCGGCAGGAAGACATTGATGTTGCGCTCCTGCCACTCAGCCTGTCGGCCCGCGGCAGCGGAAAGGTCGGCGAAATGACCCAGCTGATTTCCGCCGCGTTCGATTACACCATCAAGGAAGCGCATGCGATGATGGCGCACGATCGAGCGCAAGGCGCGGTCATCTTGCTCGTGGACGAGGCGGATGCGCTTGCGCAGTCGCGTGAGGGCGCCGAGATGCACCATGAGAACGTCAGCGGGGTGAACGCATTCCTGCGTGGGCTCGATCGCCTGGCCAATGCCCGTTTGCCGGCAGCGGTGATCATGTGCACGAACCGGTTCGAGGCGCTTGACCCGGCGGTAAGGCGCCGTGCCGCCGACGTGCTGATGTTCGGCCGGCCAAATGATGACGCTCGCCGGATGCTGCTCGGGCCCCGGCTCATCCAATTGAGTTTCGAGCGGGCGGACATCGATGCAATCGTGGCGGCCACGGGACCGCGGGACGGCCTACCCGGTTTCACCTATTCGGACCTTACGCAAAGGCTTATTCCCGGGATCGTACTCGATGCCTACCCCGATAGGGCGATCGAACCGCAGCGCGCCGTGGAAATTGCCCGCGAAATGCGCCCGTCGCCCGCCTTCAAAGAATGAAAGATTAGGGCAGCATTTTGGTACAGCGATTAGGCGCCGGCCTAAGCCGAGTTGAATTTAAGTCGTTAATTTGGTAGAAAATGACGAAGAGTTAATTAAGGCTAAGGGGGTCGGCGTGTTGGGGGTAGTGTTGGCAATGGCTGCGGCGGCAACGGCCGCGATGGGCGGAACCAACTTCGGCGTCCGACAACTCCCATCGGAGGCGGCGAATACTTCTGGGCCCGTCAGCGTGCAGCCGATCTTCGAGTCACGACCGTTATCCGGATCGTCATTCTCGTCGAGCGGTCGCCGGGTCAACATCAGCGCCATCGCCTCGATCGGTTCGGCCTGGGGGCGGGTCACCAGCACCTATCGCTCGCCGCAGCACAACCGCCGCGTCGGGGGCGTCCCTAACAGCTACCATCTCAGCGGCCGTGCGGTCGATATCGCCCGCCGTCCCGGCGTCCGCCACGCGGACATCGCAGCAGCCTATCGCAATGCTGGCTATCATCTGGCGGAGTCGCTCGACGAGGGCGACCATAGTCATTTTGCCTTTGGAGCCGCGCCAATGCGCGGTTCGACCATGCTGGCGGCGCAGGGCACGACCGGGCGATCGGCCTCGGGAACCCAGTGGAAGATCGTGATGGCGCCCCGCTAAGGAATGCATCGGAATTGTCCGGCTAGACCAGCTTCAGCTTCCTGCCGATGAAAAGCGGGACCGCGACGGATAGCGCGATGCCGACAAGCGAGCAGACGCCTACCCAGATGGCCATGATGGTGCCGCCCGCCGCGTACATTCCATAAAGGACAGGCACCGCCAGCACTAACCCGCGAATCTCGTTGGCGATGAACAGTGCAATGCCCGTCTTGAGGAGCAATGTCGTCAGGATGGCAAGGGGCCCATGCATGCACGCCTTTTAAGCAGCTAGGCGTTACGAAAAGGTTGAGATGGACGACAAAAGGTTGGCGTACAGATGGCTTCATCGAGGCCGTGGGGCGACGATTTTGTCACCGCGATTACCTTTAGTCACACATTCCCACCAGTCCGGCCAACGCACCTTTTCAGGCGTTCGCGTCGAGGTCCAAATAATCCTTTGTTGTTCAATTGACAGCCGTCGCGGCGCCATTTGCATAAGGGCGGCTTCGACAATCCAAGGCTTCAGCATCAGCCGAACATCTGCTTTGCTTGCCTCATTCAGGCGAACGGCCATGCCCAAGCCCTCGACGATACAGCAAATCCCGAATGTCCGATGGTTTATTTTGACCGCCAATTGATCATCAGCTTCAAAAGTTCGCGATTTGCGCGCCTGTTCGATGCTGGCGAGCGATGCCCTCGCTGACGCACTGCAACCCTCGAGCCCCTTCTTAGTAAGCTGGAGGACAAAGGCTTCGGCGGCAGTGATGCGGCGCTCTCGACCATTCTCACGAATAGTTACCATGCGACCGAGCACAGCATCATAGGGAAGCTGCTTATGCCGCTTTTTGGGACGACCGCGAGCATTGCCGCTCGAGCCTTTCTTGAACTGGGTGGACCGAGGGGGTTTTCCGTATCCCAAGTCGGATGACATGTCGTTCAAAGCCCTCCCCACCACGAGACCGTATTTTCCCATATTCCTTGACGAACAAGTGAAGGGTGTCAGCCTGGCGGCGATCAAGCTTGCGCCGGCCCGGTCGACTGAGCGCGGCTTGCGCTGCCCAGGTTTCAACCACGAGCGGGCGCGGTCCCTTCTCGTCTGGCCATTCTGGATTGCGACATAGGATGCCAAGCAGCAGCATGGCTTCGTTGCCACTGTCAGAGTCATAACTGACTGTTACTATGCCTCTCCTCGGAGGAATCGGAGGTGCGAGGCGCCTCAATGCCTGTTCGCGTTTCTCGATCATTTTGAGAACGGATCTTACGGCCAACCTGCTACCGCTCAGCGCCGCCTGGTAGGTCTGCAGTTGTAGGGCTTCGTCAACCGTCAGCTCGCGCTCCTCGCCATTCTGAGTAACCGTGAGTCTCTTATCGACGATTATGTCGAACGCGGAGACATGCGGACGCCGCTTTCTTGGGCGGCCGTTTGGATTGCCAGACTGGCCCTTAACAAAGCGAGCCATCAGGCGTCTTGATCCAACTTAGCAGTGAGGCCCGTGAGCTGAGACCAGCGGTCAATCGCAACATCCACATATGCGGGATCGATATCGCAGCCACGAAACCGGCGACCAGTGCGCTCGGCAGCGATAAGGGACGTACCGGATCCCAAAAACATGTCGAACACCAAGTCGCCGCGTTTGGTCACGTCCTGATAGGCATCCGCCACCACCGCGACCGGCTTCACGGTCGGATGCAATGCTAGGTCCTCCCTCCTGCTGCCAGCCATCGAATTGACTGAGTGGTAATCCCATACATTCGTTCGATTGCGGCCGTGCCTGCCAAGCTCAACCATGTTGGAATGCAGCGCCTCGCCGACGCGGTAAACAAACACCATCTCATGCTTGGAGCGATAAAGGGATCCCATGCCCGCGTTGCTCTTGTTCCATACGCAAATGTTCAGGAGGTCGTCGTAAACAGTGCCACCCACCGCGAAGACGTCCTCCATATGCCGCCAGTCCATGCAAACGTAATGAACCGCACCATCGCGAGAAACTGCGGCCGCAGCCCCCAGCGTCTCCTTAAGGAATGTCCGGAACTGGTTCTCGGACATTTCGCCAGAAGCCATGGCGAATTCGCGATGCCGCCCTTTCGAATTGGCGTGGCCATTGATCTTCACATTGTATGGCGGATCGAGGAACGCGGCATCGACGGAGGCGCCTTCCCCAATTAATCGTCGGAGAAAGTTTAGGTCACGCCCATCGCCGCATCCAATGCGATGCTCACCGAGCACCCAGATATCGCTTGGCTTGGAAGTCGGCGTGACAGGAACTGCCGGGATGACTTCGTCCTCGGGATCGTTCGCGGCCTTGAGCACGACATCTATCTCGCCCGAGGCAAACCCCGTCAGAGACATTTCGAAGTCGATATCCAAGGTCGCGATCTCCGCCAGTTCAAGCTTCAGGATCTCAAGATCCCAGCCAGCGTTCAGCGCGATCTTGTTGTCAGCGATTCGAAGCGCCTTTTTCCCGGCTTCGTTGAGCCCGACAAGCTCGATCACGGGGACGGTTGGGAGCCCGATATCCTTGGCAGCGAGAAGGCGCCCATGACCCGCGATCAACACTCCCGCCTCATCCACCAGGATTGGGTTAGTAAATCCAAATTGGAGGATGGAAGCGCGCAGCTGATCGAGCTGGCGCTTTGGATGGGTCCGTGCATTTCGCGGATCTGGTCGGAGAGAGCTGATGGGTCGATAGTCGACGGTCAGCTTGCGGATGGGCGAAGCCCCCGTTTCACTCGTGCTCATCAAGAGAACATAGCACGAACATCAATTTATGTCAATGCTTTCCGTAAGGGAAGTTGGGGACAATCCTGTGGACTTGATCTTGCTTTGTTCTGGTCTCTTGTTACGCGACTGCGTAGAGGCGCTCGCCAGAAGCACTGCTGTGGTGGTCACAGCGCCCGTCGTCACCGCTGTTGATAACTTTGAAGAAGTTTGACCCGCTGCGGCGATAGCCTCGCAAATTCTTGAGCAAGTTCGACTAAGTCGAGGCCGTGCTTCCGCTCGAAGGTCTGCTCGCCCACTCTGTGCTGTTCTCGGTGATGCACCGAGCACAAGCTGATCACCCATGCGTCGGAGGGCTTAAGCCCCGTGCCACCGTCGGCGCCTCGCCTAACGTGAGCGCACTCGATCGGCAGCGCGAAACATCCCGGGACCGAGCAATGGTGCTTTCGCACCCATGCCCGGTGTGCCGGGCATGAACGCGAGTGGTCCGCCTTCTTGACCTCCACCCGGGGGGGAAGTCGCCCCTTAAGCATGGACCGGTTTCTCCACTGCGCTCTGCCCTGGTACCGGGCGCTCCGCCTTGTCGGTCGTTGACGATAGTGGTGCAGGTCGCGCTAGTGCCTTCGATCGGACCGAGAAGGCTTCACCGATTTTCGCATAGAGATCCACTCGCTCGCGACTGATGGCGGTCAGCAGTGCGGCCTGCCGGCTGCGCATCAGGTCCAGTGCGTCGGGTGCTTCGCATCCCCCAATGATCTCAATGATATCCTCACTCCAAGCCTGCCACCCCTGGACCGGCTCTCGCTCCACCGCAGGCATCTTGCGCAGGCGCTGGGCCGACGCGTCGGCCTCGTCGCTGCCGCTTACGGGGATGCAGAACGTCTGCAGCATTGCGCTCTTGTAAGCTGCTGACAGCGCCTTTGCGGTCGCCTTGTCAGACCCGTCGACCGCCTCGCCCGACGCCCTCAGTGTATGTCGCGATCCATCGCGTGCACTGACCAGGTCATAAGCCACGAGGACGTGGACGCTAAGCAAGACCGAACCACGCTCGCCTGCGCGCTCGACGCACTCGCGCCTGATGACCCTGGGCAGGACGCACAGGCGGTGCCTGGCCAGCAGTGGAGCAAGACGGGCAAGCACGTCATCGATGGATCGATAGCTGTATTGGTCCTGGGGATTGGTGTGGGCTTTCGGGATACCCAGCACCGAGAGAGCAGCGGTGATCGAGTTTATCGCACGGTAGACGTGCCCCGCCTTGACCTGCCCAGTCATTGGCCGAGCTCCCGGATGGAGATGGCCCCGGCCTTGCTGCGCTTCGCCTCGATGCAATGGCCGAAGGCACGGGAGACGTCTGGTTCAATCAGGGACTTGATCTCAACGCAGGCGTTGGAGTGACGCTTAGCCGCGTCGCGACATTCGAGCCAATCGGACGCGGCCATGGCCCAGGCGTTGTTCCCCTCGAGGCATACCTCGCGCACCCCGACTGGCTTGGGCGGGATGATGCGAGAGGCCGGCACCGGCGTTCGGCCCGTCAGCACGCAATCCCAGAAGTCGGTTTCCGCCTCAAGTAATTCGATCTGGTAGATCCAATCCGAAGCCACCTCGAAGATCTCATATTTGTGATTGCCGAAGATGACCGACAGCACTGCGCGATCGGCCTTGCACACGGCCATATTGTGCTGGAGCTGCGGCATGTACCGCTCGAGCACCTCTTCCGATTTCGAAAAGGCGCCGGTGTGCTTCGCCTCCCACACCGCGCCGTCGCCCTCGATAAAGCCGTCCAGCGTGCAGCTCCGCCATGGACGATCCACGCAACGCACGGCTTCGCCGATGCGGCCGACACGTTGACCACTGACCCGCTCAAACCATTGGCGGTTAAAGGCTTCAGTCCAGGAACCCAACGCGACCGGCAAGATGCCCGAAAGGTCCTCCGGCTCGATTTCGCCCCGCTTCTCTTGCCACAACCGACGGAGCCGGTCTTGATCGCCGGACAGGATGACGTTCGCGTCGCTTCCTCCGATCCCGCCACGGCGATCCCGAAGTTCACCAGTGCTAAGTCTCACGCTTGCCAGGTTGGGCCAACGATAAATTGGCGGATCAATGGGGTTATCCACTGCATCCTCCAGGTTACTCAACGTTATCCCGAAGTTATCCACTGTGCATCTCCTTCATTTTTCTAGAGGAGTACTGGATTACATACAGTGCGAGTGAAGTGTAGTAGTATATACAACTACTTCAGTTATTAATAATCGACTGGAAAAAAATGTTCAGTTGACTTCAATACTACAGGGACTCACATATACAGATCCGGAGTGCAGCTTATCCGGTGGGATACGTGACTGACACAGCGCGCGAATCTGCCCGCCTGGACGCGCCCTTTCATCAAGGAACCTGCCCATAATAACATCGGAAGATTCTAGGCCTGATATGGCGGCCCACGTCGGTCAGGCTGCTGCCTGTTCGGGGAACGAATCCCTGTAAGCGTCGACCAATTGCCCTGTTCGACGGGAATTACTTCCCTGTTATGCCGAATAACAGGCGGACAGGTTATTCGATCATTCAAGCCTCTGGATTATCGTCATATTTCGGCGACTAAATCGCTCGCCGCACCGACGAATGACCTGTTTTTGCAGTAGATTCGCTGCAAATTCCCTGATTAACAGGGAAATGCAATCCGCGGAGGACTCAGAACGCGGAGCCACTTGACCGGCTGCGACGACTTAGCTGCCTACTGACGTCAACTAGGCCGGCTCGGAACGATCCGGCTCGCACCTGACGCATACTCAGAGCGCCCTCGCCTCCATATTTCCCAGTTCGATGCGCCGCGAGGTGTCGGCCAGCGGGTATTTGTTGCCGTTGGCGCAGTTGAACAGCATCACGCGCTCGTCGCGGCCGACCAGCCCGCGATCCAGCGCCAGCCGCCATCCTGCGAGCACGGCGCCACCCTCGGGGCACAGCAGGAAGCCGTCGTCGTGAGCGGCATCGCGAACCGCTTCGGCGATCATCGACTCGGGAACCGCCAGCGCTGCCCCCCGGCTCTCGCGGACCGCGCGTAGGATCAGGAAGTCGCCAACCGCCTTGGGCACCCGGATCCCGGTCGCCATGGTTGCCGCGCCTGCCCAGCGTGTTGCGAATTCCTCGCCGGCTTCAAACGCCCTGACGATCGGCGCGCAACCCTCCGCCTGGATGGCGAACATCCGCGGTCGCTGCGGACCGATCAGGCCGATCGCCTCCAGCTCGTCGAATGCCTTCCACATGCCGATCAGGCCGGTCCCGCCGCCGGTCGGGTAGAAGATCGCGTCGGGCAATTGCCAGCCAAGCTGCTCGGCGAGTTCCAGCCCCATCACCTTCTTTCCTTCGATGCGATAGGGCTCCTTGAGCGTGGAGCAGTCGAACCAGCGCCCCTCGGCAGCCCCCTTCCCGACCAGCGCACCGCACTCGTCGATCTGGCCGTCGGCAACGTAGACCCGGGCGCCATAGGCCGCAGTTTCGGCAATATTGATCGCGGGCGTTTCGGCGGGGCAGATGACGATCGTCTCGATCCCGGCGCGCGCGCCATAGGCGGCCAGCGCCGCACCGGCGTTGCCATTGGTCGGCATGGCGATCCGGGTCACTCCGAAATGGCGTGCCATGCTGACTGCAACGCTCAGTCCACGCGCCTTGAACGATCCGGTCGGGAGCCGACCTTCATCCTTGACCAGCAGCGCGCGGGCAGCGTGACGACGGCCAGTCCCATCTAGGGCAACCAGCGGAGTCTCAGGCTCCCCCAGGCTGACCGGATCCGCGTGGGCGGGAAGCGGCAGCAATTCGCGCCATTTCCACATGCCCGGCGGACGGGACGCGAGCAGCTCTGGGTTGAGAATTCGCCGGGCCGCGCCGAGATCGTAGCGAGCCAGCAAAGGCTTCCCCGCGCGCGACAGATTTTGAAGGCGGTCCGATTCGTAGCGCTCGCCGGTCAGCGAACATTCGAGATGGGTCATGAACATGGCTGCTGCGTAGCGCAGCTATGCGGCGCGGGCGAGCAGCCGGCTTCGACCAATTGTGATCCTTATGCGACGAACACCAGAGAGCCGATTGCGATGTTGTATCATCCTGCTTAGTAAGCGCCAATCACTAAGGGATTGCCATGCCTCGCCCGATCGCCCTGTTCGCCCTTCCGTTCGCTCTTGTGCCCTCGTCACTGCTTGCCCAGGCGGTGGATCCCGCACTGGCGGACGATCAGCCTGCCGCTTCTACGGCCGCTCCGGTCGCTCGCGACAGCCGCCCGCATAACGAGGCGATCATCGTCACCGGCGTGCGGCGCCGCGCGGAAGACGTACTCGGAGGGGTCTCGGTGCTGGGCGGGCAGGAACTGGTCAGCGCCATCCGCCCATCGATCGGCGATACGCTGACCCGGCTGCCGGGCGTCTCGGCGTCGAGTTTCGGCCCGACCGCGTCGCGCCCGATCCTGCGCGGGCTGGGCGGCGACCGCATCCGCGTCCTGACCGACGGCATCGGCAGCTTCGACGTCTCGGCCTCGAGCGCCGACCATGCCGTCGCGATCAACCCGCTCACCGCCGACCGCATCGAAGTTTTGCGGGGCCCGGCAGCCCTTCCGTTCGGCTCATCGGCAATCGGCGGAGTAGTCAACGTCGTTGACACGCGCATCCCGCGCCGGGTCGAGGAGCCTCTCCATGCCGTCGCGCTTCTCGGCTACGGCAGCGCTGCCGACGAACGCTCTGCCGCCCTCGCCTTGTCTGTACCGGTGTTCGGCAATTTCGTCCTCCACGGCGACGCCAGCCTTACCCGCAGCGACGATCTCCGGACGGGCGGCCACCTGTTGTCGGATGATTTGCGCGACCAGGCGCGCGCCAGTCCGTCGGTGGAGATTCGCGAACTCGCGGACCTCAAAGGCAAGCTGCCCAACACCAAGGCCAAAACGCAGGATTTCGCGGGCGGCGTGGCGTACATCGATGGCCCGCTCAACGTCGGTGCGTCCGTCACCCGCCACACGGCACTCTACGGAGTTCCTATTCGTTTCTCGCTCGACCCGGAGGGCGAGGCCGAAGCGCCGCGAATCGATGTCGAGCAGACCCGCTACGACGCGCGCGCCGAAATTCCTTTGTCCGGCGCCTTTTCGCAGCTTCGTTTTCGGGCGGGCGCGGCGCGCTATCACCATGACGAACTTGAGCCCGACGGTGCAATCGGATCGAGCTTTTACGCGCGCGGTGCCGAAGGGCGGCTAGACCTGGTTCAGGCGGACCGTGGGGGCTGGGAAGGAACGACGGGAGTCCAAGGCCTTACCAAACGCGTGTACATCATCGGGGAGGAGAAATTCCTGCCCGAGAGCCGCCTGAAACAGGCCGGGATATTCACGCTGCAGTCGCTCAAGCGCGGCCCGCTCAGGATCGAGGCCGGAGTTCGCTTTGAGCATAGCAAGGCGCGCGCCGAGGCCGATCCCGATCTCGGCACGCCCGCGCTCAAGCGAAATTTCAACGCGCTGTCGCTGTCGGCCGGTGCGACCCACGAACTAGGTGGCGGCTGGAAGGCTGGGCTGAATCTTGCCCGCTCGGTGCGCGCCCCTTCGGTCGAGGAACTCTTCTCCAACGGGCCGCACGCAGGGACCCAGGCCTTCGAAATCGGCGATCCCGACCTCGAGACCGAACGTAGCCTCGGGGTCGAGGCCAGTATCAAACGCGGCGTAGGTCCGCTCCAGCTGACCGCGACCGCCTATTACAATCGCTTCTCAAATTTCATCTATCAGGCCGCCACCGGCGAAATCGAAGACGATCTCCCTGTCTATTCCTACGCCCAAGGCCGCGCCAATTATTATGGGCTGGAACTCGAAGTCGACGCGAGGCTGGGCCAGGCGCTTGGCGTCGACTGGCGCTTCGAGGGCGTGGCGGATGCAACCCGCGCGACGATCAAGGGCTTTGGCCCGGCCCCACAAATCCCGCCATTGCGCCTGCTCGGGGCAATTGCCGGAACGCGCGGGCCAATCGACGGGCGGATCGAGGTCGAACGCGTCTTTGCACAGCAGCGCAACGCGCCGCTTGAGACCGAAACGCCCGGCTTTACGTTGGTCAGCCTCGGGGTCGATTGGCATCCCCTCGACGATCGGCCGGAACTGACGCTGGGCCTGACCGCCAATAACATTTTCGACGTGGTTGCGCGGCGCCACGCAAGCCTGCTCAAGGATTATGCACCGCTCGCCGGGCGCGACATCAGGCTGACGGCAAGCTTCAAATATTAGCCAGCTTCAAATATTAGGAATGCCCGCAATCGTCACCGCGGCATTCATTGCCGACTGACGGCTCGGCGCGTTCGACCTGGATGGTCGAATGGTCGATCCCGAACATCTGGTGGACGTAAGCATTGGCCTGGCGAAGGATAAGGTCGCGATCGACCTCGGGGGCCACCCGCAGGTGAACCGTCATCGCGGTCTCCGTCGTCGATAGCGACCAGATGTGCAGATGATGCGTCCCCAGCACGCCGGGCAATGTCTCGAGGGCGTGTGCAACCTGCGCCGATTCGATGTTTCGCGGGGTACCGGCAAGCGTCATTGAGGTCGATTCAACGAGCAGGCCCCATGTGCCCCACAGGATAACGGCGGCCACTACCAGGCTGATTGCCGGGTCGATCCACGTCGCGCCGGTGCGCAGCATCAGCAGGCCTGCAACGACCACCGCGGCCGAGACCGCGGCGTCGGCCATCATGTGGAGATAGGCGCCCCGGATATTGAGATCGCCATGGCGTCCGCGCGCGAACAGCAGTGCGGTGATGCCGTTGATCACGATTCCCACGGCCGCGACCGCAATTACCGTCATTCCGTTCGACGGCTCGGGGTCAATCAGCCGGCGGATTGCCTCGGCGATGATCGCGCCCACCGCGATTAGCAGCAGTAACGCGTTGATCAGCGCGGCAAGGATCGAACTCTTCTTGAGACCGTAGGAAAAGCGCGGGCTCGGACGTCGCTTGACCAGCAGCATTCCGACGTAGGCGACGACCAGCCCAAGCACGTCGGAGAGATTGTGGCCGGCATCGGCCAGCAGGGCCATGGAATTGGCTGCGAAACCGTAGATCGTCTCGACGATCACGAAGCCAAGATTGAGCGCAATGCCGATTATGAAGGCCGGACCGAAGCTTGCACCACCCCCGTGGCTTCCGCCGTGCCCGTGGCTCCCGCCAGGACCGTGGCCGTGCCCGGCGTGATGGTGGCCCGCGCCCATCACAGGGGGGATAACGGCGGCATCCCTGTGGTCAAGCGAATGCCGCGCTTACGAAAAGCGGCCCGGAAGGTGGAGTCCCGGGCCGGTTCGTGGTGCGGCATGTCGGGGAGGCATGCCGCGGGGACTAGATGGACCTAGAGGTCTATACCGGCCGCGATGGCTTCAAGCTTGCGGACGCGCTCCTTGAGGTCGGCGATCTCGATCCGGCCGCCTCCGCTGCCGGGGAGGATCGTTGCCTCGGCTCGGCCAGCAACCAATTCCATCCGCTTCAACTCGAGCCAGCCCTGCCAGCCCTTGAGCATTGCCCAGGCCGCAATACCGATGGCGCACATCACGCTCGCTGCAATCAATCCGGTGCCAAGTGGGTCGAACATCATTTTTCCTCCCGCAGCGCTTCGATCTCCCGCGCCAGCTGATGGTCTTTCTGGGATGCGATGTGATGGTCGATTGCCATCATCCGGCGATCGGTCTCGTCGAGTTCGGTGCGCATCGCATGAACGCTTGGACGAACCTTGCCGACCTCGCCCATCCGCTCGAAGTCCGACCGGCGTTCGCCCTTGCGGAGAGCCTTGTTCTTCTGCGTATGCAGGTAGATGCCGCCGCCGATATAAGCGACCAGCGCCATCTCCCAGCTGACCAATATGGCCAATGCAATCAGGCCGATGCGCAGGATCGTCGGATCGATGTTGAAGATGTCTCCAAAGGTCGAGCACACGCCGGCGATCTTCTTGTCGCGGCGATCAAGTGAGTAATTTGACGGCATGTCAGCGTGTCCCTTCCCGTTGTGTGCTCGCCGCAAGCGCGGCTTTGAGTTCTTCAAGTTCGGCGTCGACCTGGTCGGCGGCACGAAGTTGGGCAAATTCTTCCTCAAGGCTCTTCGGCCCGGTCATCCCAAGCGCGTCGGCATAGCCTTCGGCGAGGTCGGCACGGCGTTCGAGCTGCTCGAAGCGCGAGAAGGCCTCCTCTGTACGGCTGCCGTGCAGCATCTCGCTGGCCTTGGCGCGGCTGACCGCACTTTCGAGCCGGTTGGCGATGCTGGCCTGGCGTGACCGCGCCTCGGCAAGCTTTGCCTGGAGCCGCGCAATGTCCGCCTCATAGCCTCGAAGCACCGCCTCAATCTGGTTCATTTCCTCGCGCAGGCTGGCTGCCATGTCGGCCGCCTTCTGCTTTTCGCCGAGCGCCGAGCGGGCCAGGTCCTCGCGGCCCTTTTCGAGCGCCAGCTGCGCCTTTTCGGTCCAATTTCCCTGGATCCCGTCGAGGCGTTCAACCGCGCGCCGCATTTCCTTCATGTCGGCGATCGACCGGGCCGCGGTGGCGCGAACCTCGACCAGGGGTTTCCTCCATCTCGAGGATGATCATCCGGATCATCCGCGCCGGGTCTTCCGACCGGTCGAGCAATTCGGTGACG
>CAAAJI010001124.1:0-10626 GCA_900642245.1 Fragilaria radians | reverse complement strand
ATGGAAAGTATCCTTATACAATCCAGAACCGAATCTAATCTAAGACGGCTATTACAATAATCTAACTAAAATCTAAGTTAGAAAACAACTGTTTAAATAGAAAGAGTTGAAGGTCTAAACTAACTTATCCTTAGAGATCACCAACTTGTCCTTATTGACAAGTTGAAGTGACCTAACTAAGCAGTTGGGAAAGAAGCTTAGGAACAAGATCAAAACTTCAAGAGAGGTCAAGATGATCCCAGAGAACATCTCTTGAGAGAAGTTCCAAGATAAACCAAGACTAGAATGAAGTAAAGGTAAAATTAGATTATAATATTGCCTTGATATAGTTTTAAGTCTACCGTAGAGCACATAGATCCCAATGATTAAAATGTTGTTCTGACTCTATTTTGACAATAAACACATATCAGACTTGTTTTCCTTAAATCCATTTGACTTGAGAACAGAAATTAACTTTCAATAAAATTATCTTGCGCTTTGGACAAGTCCATAGATTTTGTTTAGTTAGTAATCAACAATCATTAGGATTAGCATTCATACCTTCAGGAACATTCATGTAGATTTTCTCCTGTAAGTCTCCATGTAGAAAGGCCGTCTCTACATCGACTATACATGCCTTTAGGTTCCAAATTGGTTTCAAAATCAACATAATTCAAAATCTAGCATTGTAAAGAACCGGAGCAAAACTTTCATGAAAGTCAATTCCAGGAATTTGACTGTAACCGCAAGCAACAAACCTTGCTCTAAAGACTTCATTCCCCTTGATCTTAAAGATCCATTTTCAATTAATAGCTCCTCAATTCTTTGGGATATCTTCCTTTTTGATAATTTTCCACACTTTCTTCTTATTCATCTCATCAAATTCTTTCTTAATTGCCGCTCGCCAATTTTCTCTAACCTTAGGATCTTCGTGATTCCATGCTTGATTAAACGTGGTAGGTTCTTCATTGATTACTCTCCCACTAAATAATGCAACACTTGCCTGATCAAAGATTTTTCCCCTTCCTTGCTCAAACTGCTCAACCACTTGTGTTGCATCTGGGTTAAAACTGCTCTCCAAGCAACGCATCTGCTTGTAAACTTTAATTCTTTTTAATTTATTATGGTCTATAACATCTTCAGGAGTGTGTTGATCCTTATTAACTGACCGAATAATCAACTCCACTGCATCATACTCCAACAATAATCTGTGTAGTCATCTACTATTAAAACCCAGAAGCAAGAAGCACCATAACGTTTATCTCTAATAGAGCTTATATCTAAATAAACTGTTTCACCAGGTGTTCACTTGCTTCCTTCCAGTCTTGATTTATGTTTTTCTGCCTCGCCTTTGCCACCGCACAATCTTCACAGACCTTGAGTTCACCTTTCAACTTAAACCGTGAATTGTTGCAGTCCTATTCAAACGGTTTTTTCCACAATGTTCAATCATCTCATGAAATTTATAATTATTAATTGCATTAACCGAATTAACATTGCTTTGAGCGACATAGGCAACAGGGGACTCATTACCAATCATTTTAATGCCCAAAATGGTTCCGCTCATAGTGTTAATGACCCTATCAAGAATTATGGAAGCAGATCACTTTGTTACGCTAATGGAAGTGCCTTTATTGCTGAGGCTAAATCCATTTTTAATAGCCTTGTTGATGCTGAAGAGATTCGCACATAACTTAGGAACATACTTAACTTTGTTGATTGTAATGTCCAAAACAGATCCATCAAATTGAACAACGCGACGCTTAAGAATTTTAACTCTTGTTGCCGGCATGCCGTTGCCATTACCAACAGTGATCTTCTCATCAATGTCACTCATGTTGAACATACCTTCTTCAGTGGACTTACAGTAGTGTCCACACGCTCCACTGTCACAAATCCATATATCATTGCTTAGGATTCTATTTTTCGAAGTAGCGGTGAACACAACATCTTGTGACTCATAGTTTTGACGGTTACTACAACCGTTGTAATTACTGGGATTGTTGTTGTTTCGTGCTTCCTTCTTCTTCAACTTGAAACAATTCTTCTTGTCATGCCCTGTCTTGCGACAATCCGAACAAAACATTCCACCACCACTTGAATTATCGTTACTTCTGCCATTGTTGATTGCACGACTTATGCACACAACTTATGACCGAGCTGTCCATAATTTCAACACTTTCACTTGAATTGTCCTCCAAACAACACATGTTCCTCCAAAACTTCTCCTTCAGCTTTACTAGCCTTAAATCTTTCAAAATGTAGGCTTAGTTCTCCTCTAATTTCTCCAACAATGAGTGGCTTTTCAATGTCTCCAACTTGTCTTTCCATCATAGCTAAATGTTGCTCATAATCTGAAGTGGGATTATTCAGGATGTGAATCATAAATTGATTCTCAGAAATGCTTGAATCCATTGTTTCAAGCCTGACTTGAAGATCTTCTAGTTCCATGATCCAAATCTCTGGATCTTGACCTTTCTTCAAGGAGAGTTCTCTGAATTGTTTCTCCAATTTCACTAAAGTAGGGGCAGAAACAGGCTCATACTTGTTCTTGTGCTGTTCCAAAGCAGTAGACGCATTCCCATTGGGATGATCCTTAGTCTTGCAGTTTTAACAATATTAAAAGCCGTTAAAAACTAATAGTCTTCACATCTATAGATAGAATAAGCTCTGTGTATGCATTATCATTCAGCTCAATGATCCTAGACTTCTCCTTTCCTATCTATGACAAATTATCAAAGTCTTCATCAGAACTTGGGATTGTCAACCTTCCCAACAACAAATCCTTGAAGCCAAATCTCTTGGCCTTGAAAACAAACTTCCTACACCAAATTGGCCACTCATCAACCTTACCACAGAAAGGGATCACTCTAATCGTGTTTAAATCAGTCATCTTGGACCTGAAACAGTGAGTGTCAAAACAAAACAAGGGTTAAACTGAATAGCGAAGTCTTATCTATTTGTTCAATAGGTACCCACGTTTAAACGTGTTGAAATGTTGTCTAAAAACAAAGAATGACTACAAAGATAGAAAAGAAGCTTCTAAGGATGTTCAAATTAAAGTTGTAATCACTAAAATATTTCGCTTTAACTATCGCTAAAACAATGAAGTTCTCACCACTGTTCTTACAAGATAAATATTTATATCCTGAATGGATAACCATAAACAAACATATGTATAACTGAACGTAAGGGATAACTACAAATTCCAATAAGAACCATGTAACTGAATCATTTCTGCCTTAAAAAATACAGTTTTTTACTCTTCGTTACATCACAGCATGTAGTAGTTGCAACAACTTCACCAGCATATTTTCGATGGCAACAAAGACATCACATTTCTAAGTGATGATAGTTGGTGAAGTAAATGTAAGTTGAGTAAGACCCATGTATGCATGTTCTTTCACTTCAACATTTTACCAAATAATTTTAGGCTATCACTCCGATTTAGCGCATCTTGTGCAATTCATCAATTTTTTTTAATTCATCATCTTTCGATGAAGAACCTTCTACAGATATTATTGACCTCTTCTATCAATAAATATGACAAGCGAAGGATTTAGAATCCAAGATTATTTCTGAATTTGAATCAACCTTCCAGCTTGTTGAACCTTTAAATTCGCCGTTTCTCGGAAAATTATTGAATAAACGTTTAACGCTTTCTATTGAGCTTTATTTTTTTTCTTTACACATTCTAATTGGAATAAAGAGCACCAGGGCACATAACAACTCACTTGAGAAAAGAAGAAGAATTAGAAAAATATTGAATTATTCAGTTTTTCCTGTCACTAAGCTCTAGGATTTGAACAGGAAATTTCATCAGCTTCTTATACATAGTGCCACTGGAAGTCACTGCCATTAATTCTTAGCATGTCAAAACATACCATCAACTTGTTACCTTTCAGGAATGCCATGAAATTCCTTTAGTGGAGATAACTTAGTCTATCTGCACTATGCACATTTCAAATGTAGAGTGTACCCATCATTTAGTCTTATCAACACTTTAAGCAATGAGAGAATATGATGATGATGTTTTGTTCCTTATTTTGCGATATATATCTGTTTGATGATATAATTTATTTCACCAAATAAATTGAGATTTTCGTATCGCATGTTTGAGGCATGAATTGACCATCCATGAATTAAAAGGGGAATCATTATTGCTTGTGTTGATACAACAAGTAGAGGGAGATGCACATATTTGAGAATATAAATTTTCCGTAGAGACAAAGGATCCCTTGGATAGGATTTTGTCTATGATCCATGCTGTCACATTTTCTACGCACTCACAAGTACGACAACAAAAAATTCAAATCACTACCACTTTCCTTTCAAGTCCCTGAGTAGTGATGTCTATTCCCACGGAATATCCATCACGTGTGACCTGAAACGATGACATTTGAGAACAAACCTTGCGACAGTACAACAACCACGAAGGAAGATTCGTCGGAAGATAGTAAACCACCCTTCGGTGTCAATTCGAATACAAGTATTATGTTCGAATCAACCTCCATTATTCAAGATGTTGTCAGAAGTGAGCTTCAAAAGGAAGGACACTTGGTTAATATCGTCGTATCGTCTATCCAGTCTATTTTGGAGTTTAACACGAAGCTCCTGGAATTGCGATTCAAAGATATTGATCAACGATTCCTGAAAATAGAAGAGCATTTGAAAGAAGTGATGAATGTCCATCGAACAATGACTAATGAGCCAAATTTTGGCTCTGTCAAGGATCGTAGTATTCCATCGGAAGATAATATCAAGGTATGCTCTTATCACGGGCAAAACACTTCGAATCTTTTGGGATTGCAAATCCAGCAAGCCGTCAGCCTTCAATTCCATGAAATTAATGAACGTTTCGCCAAAATGGAAAAGCATCATCGAAACGAGATGGAAGTCAAACTATCTATCATGGATCCAAGATTCGTAGCTATTGATCAGCGTGCATCAACACTGGAAAAAAGTCTCTTGACTCTTGAAAAGACTGTTGAATCTAACATGAATCAAGTAGCGAAAGAAACGAGAAAAATACCTCTTCTCCTTGCTCAAGCATTTGAACAAGTTAAGGTGGTCCCATCAATTTTCGCAAGGCATTTTTTTAACGGCCCATAGTTCTGATCGTGGCACCAATTATTGTTCAAGACGTATACTCATTGGAACAAAATCATGTATCAACGAAAAATAATAATAACTTAAAGCGTATGCTAATGGCAGAAAATAAAGAAAGAGTATATTAATTGTCTTAAACCAATGAAATGATGCCACAAACAAATATTGTCACATTAAGAATTGAGTTGATATTTCCTTCCATCCATCAACTACGGGAAAAATGTAATCAAGTTGCACATTGCTGTATATTTTACCTGCAACCAACATGCATATATTCACTGATTCAAATTGATTTGGAACTGATGTGGGCCTTGATGAGTTTCTATTGTTCTAAAGTATAACACAACATCAAAAAGAATAAAACCTTTGCGTTTGTGTGTGTGTGTGTTTGTGGTGTAAATATTAGTAGATTAGTTTGCCTTTGTATAGGCAATACACTAAGCAGAGTCAAAAGTTGTCCATGATGTTGTAAGCAATATTACTATTGAAAGCCAGAGCCAACAAGTGTAGAAAAAGGTGAACTCCACAATTGTAACCCTTTTTTGTTGGGGACAAAGTATGTACGACATTGACCAGGATGATTGATCACATCTATTCAGTTCCATTTCTTGTGAAACAGAAGTCATTCAGATTGGTGGAATTTGAGGTGGTCTATTAAGCATCTCGAGGGAAATTTGTATCAGATTATAAGTTTATGGAGAGATTGTTGTCTTACTGCTGTTACAACAAATGATGGCTACGTAGATGTCACTATCAGTGACTGTCGCTCCTTTTGGACGGCACAGCGGTGAGTTTTTGAAAGAGTAAATTTTGAATCAAATCATGATATTTGCTTCTAGATAGTGAATGAAGTTTACCTTTCCTTGCATACAATTGATGTCTGTATTGTTGAAATGCATTTTTTTTCTTTTTTGAGTATTCATCTTGTATCCAAAAGGCAGATAGTTCCACTATAGCATCTAGTGGTAGATAGTTCCAACCATAAGTTGCATAATATCATTATCACATTTAAAGAGATATCATTTTAGTGTTGGCTTCATTCGATTGACAACGAAAACCGAAGTGCTTTTGATTCATGGTATGCAGTAATAGATAGTAATCATTTCAAAAAAAATCACAAACTCAATGCGCTTTTGTGCTGTACAAATTTCAGAATATTGTGCTAAACGTTCAGGCAACAAGCCCCTTTTCTACAGAACCATATAACTGAATTATTTCTGCCTTAACTAATACAGTTTTTATTTTCGTTACATCACAGCATGTAGTGGTTGCAACAACTTCACCAGCATTTTTTCCATGGCAACAAAGACATCACATTTCTAAGTGATGATAGTTACTGAAGTAAATGTATCCTTTCTCAAAGATAGAAACTGGCTTTAAAATACAGAATACCGAAATAATTGCAGGCTATCACTCCGATTGAGCGCATCTTGTGTATTGATCGATTTTTTATATATGTTTTTTAAAATTCAGTTTTATTCAATAGTAAATCTATCATTCTTGGATGAACCTTTTTCAGATATCATTGACCTCTTCTATCAATAAATATATCAAGCAAAGCATCTAGAATCCAAGATTATTTCTGAATTTGAATCAACCTTCCAACTTGTTGAACCTTTAATTACACCCTCTTTCGGGAAATTATTGAATAAACGTTGAATGCTTAATATTGAGCATTATCTGTTTCTTTACACAGTCAAAATTGGAATTAGAGTACCAGGGCTTATAACAACTCATTTGAATAAAGAAGAAATAGAAAATTAGTGAATTATTAAGTGTTTCCTGTCACCAATCTCTAGGATTTGAAAAGGAAATTTCATCAGCTTCTTATACATCATGTCAATGGAAGTCACTGCCATAAATTTTTAGCATGTCAAAACATACCATCAACTTGCTGCCTTTCAGGAATGAAATGCAATTCCTTTATTGGAGTTTACTTCTGCACGATGAACAGTTAGAGTTTACTCAATTCATAGTCTTATCAACAGTTTAAAGATTACTAGGAAGTATACTGATTGTTTTTTGTTCCTTATTTTCCGAGACTCATATCTGTTAGATTATACAAATAAAAATTCGCCGAATAAATTGAGATTTTCGTTTCGTATTTTTGAGGCGTGAATTGTTCATCAATGAATCAAAGGGGGAATCGTTATTGCTTGTGTGAATACAACAAGTAAGGGTATTTGCACATATTTAAGAATATACAAATTTACAGCAAAACAAAAATCATGTCACATTTTCTACGCAGTCACAAGTACGACAACAAAAAATTCAAATCACTACCATGATGCAGTCAAGTCCCTGAGTAATATGTCCATTCCCATTGAATATCCATCACGTGTGACCTGAAACGATGACATTTGAGAACAAACCTTGCGACAGTACAACAACCACGAAGGAAGATTCGTCGGAAGAGAGTAAACCACCCTTCGGTGTCAATTCGAATACAAGTATCATGTTCGAATCAACCTCCATTATTCAAGATGTTGTCAGAAGTGAGCTTCAAAAGGAAGGACACTTGGTTAATATCGTCGTATCGTCTATCCAGTCTATTTTGGAGTTTAACACGAAGCTCCTGGAATTGCGATTCAAAGATATTGATCAACGATTCCTGAAAATAGAAGAGCATTTGAAAGAAGTGATGAATGTCCATCGAACAATGACTAATGAGCCAAATTTTGGCTCTGTCAATGATCGTAGTATTCCATCGGAAGATAATATCAAGGTATGCTCTTATCAAGGACAAAACACTTCGAATCTTTTGGAATTGCAAATCCAGCAAGCCGTCAGCCTTCAATTCCATGAAATTAATCAACGCTTCGCAAAAATGGAAGAACATCATCAAAAGGAGGTGGAAGTCAAACTATCTGTCATGGATCCAAGATTCGTAGCCATTGATCAGCGTGCATCAACACTGGAAAAAAGTATCTTGACTCTCGAAAAGACTGTCGAATCTAAATTGAAGCAAGAAGCGAAGGCAGAGATAAAAGTACCTCTTCTCCTTGTTCCAGGATTTGAAGGGGCCGAATTATCCTGGTCCTATCAATCCTCTCGAGGAAACTTTTTAACGGCCCATAGTTTTTCGGGAGTGGGATGTGTCGATGGTATCGGTGCCTTTCAAGAGTGGACTGCTGTCCCCACGGGTCATACGTCATGTGTATATTTACGGAACAGTCACGGAACATTCCTACGTACGAATGGATATGGGACAGTAGATTCCGCCGTTACTCCCAACTCGTATGAGAGGTGGACCATTGAAAAATATCAAGATGGCACAGTTGCACTTTGCTCGCATTTTGGCTCCTATCTGTCCGATAAACCCAACACCGGTCTTTGCGCAACAAAGGAACTTGGTTGGCATCAATGGAGACTAAAGAGTTAGGAATATGATGCTTGAAATGACCAGGAACAAATATGCGGTTTTTAGGATCCTCACGATTGTAATCAATGTTTTTGACAAAAGGATAAAACTCAAGAGAATACAATTAAAAAATTAACGAGATTCTATAAATGAACTATTGGGTTACAAGATGCATTTGTTTAGCGCTTTGTGAGATGAATCTTATTGTCAGTGCAAGTAAATACGGGATATTCGATGTATTTACACATATATTCCCGAATAGTTTCAATTTAACTGTCACTTTTACTCCTACCACAAAGTTGGATGATATACATTGATAATTTAGTACGCAAATTTAGTAAAAATAAATATTCATTTTTAATTGAAATCATGTGCAATGATTCCTATATCCCTACATTAAATTTAGCCAGACGCTAAGATGAATTGAAATGATTTGAATCCTGTGACACGTCAACTCTTCAAAAGAGTTGAGGATACAAAAGGATATAGCATCCAATTATTGGAACCCCCATAAATTGTACCCTATAGCCACTTTTAACTATTCATTGCTCAACTTTGAGCCCAACTATGATTTAACATAACGATTATTTTTGATGGAAGAATTGCATGGGTATGGGCCATTCAAGCATATTAACGTCAGCAATTACCGATACCAAAGTGCAAGACATTAGCTGCACTCGAAATATAATTGAAAATTAATTCAAGATGCAAAATGCAAACGAGATAAATAAGATTAACAATAGGGTATGGTAGTCTTAGAATATGAAATCTTAGAAGAATATATCCTGTTGTGCGGAGAACATTTGCTACGGGGTGTCTGAAGCCATCTATGCCTTAATTTATACATTTAGAAAATGTACCATTGTCCCCATTTGTTGAGTATCAAGTATCCAGAAACTTGAAGGATCCATTTTTTCAACCCCTATTGCTATGATTCTCCCAAAAGGATGAATTTGACTCCCTTGTTTACAAGTTCAATATGCAAGAGAAACTCGTAAACAATCTTGATTTCCAAAAATTTATAATCCCCAGGATGCTAGAAATCACATAAAGGATCATTGGATACAATAAATCAAACATTTAACATCGATATCAGTTTAGATGGAACAATGAGCTGGGACTATTCTACGCAAACTCAGGAATAAAAGATACAGATATGCAAGACTAGGTGAACTTGTGAGAACAATCAATGGCCAAAAGTTTGAGCAAAACAAATTGTTTCCATTTTTAAGCTTCTTTGGGACCAATGGATGACAATATTTTTCACTCTTGTCTTCCCATTTGCAAAATCTCAACATATTCTCTAAGTTTTGAAGTGGCTTCTACATGTAAGTTCTTTCTCGTTATCTTGAGAATGACTGTCAACAGTGCCATTGAGGCACAAGAAAGACGTCGAAAACAGGTTGTGGAAACTCCGTGATGATGACTTTAAAAATTACGAGGATGATAGAGAGAGGCAATAAAACTAAATACTAATTAGAACAATAATGTACAGTGTAATCCATTTTGAATTTTGAAACCAAATTGGTTGTCTAGTGTCACTGGAACCTGGTATTGAGGATGATGGTGCTTTACCATCTGGTGATAGCGGAGAATTCATAAGTACTTCGGATTCTATTGGTGATGCAACGCCCAAAGGTTCCAGTCCATTGGTTGATGTTGTCGGAATGGTGGTCATTACAGATGGTGGCATGTTGGGTGAACTTGTCACTTTGGATGGTGATGTGCCACTACTTCCCAGCGGACAACTAGTGCCATTAAAGACAAGATCATACTGACATTGGAATGCCGATAACTCTGCATTAGATTCCATGACATAGGGGCATTTCAAATTTGTTTGATGATTGTCATGATAATTATTTCGTAACAGAACAGTGGATCCTTCCAACGTCGTCACGATGGATGAATACGGTAATTCAGATAGAGTAGACTTGAGGAAACAATTATTTTCCATTCTTAATTTTCCAGTACTATAGAAGTCTATAAAACTCCGCATTATCTAGGAGAAGGTTAGAAGAGCTTGTTGATGGCGTGTTTGAATTGTATACCGTATCAAAATTGTCAATTTTTTTTACGAGACAAGTGAAACAAAGATAGAACAAGAATGAATAGAACAGGAAGAATGGAAAGACTTACACTTGAATCGTCATCCGAACTATATGTATTACCAATGAACT
>CAAAJI010001121.1:0-13596 GCA_900642245.1 Fragilaria radians | reverse complement strand
CACTGCACTCCTGTAATGTTGCCCCTGTGTCTATTGTCATCACCAATATTCCCATCCATATCTGTAATGTGATCAATGAGAAAATCATCATTATCACCACTTATCTCAAAACCATGCAAGTTGGTAAACTGCAGTCCTTGTTTCATTGAATGTTGCTGTGCTAGACTATATATTCAGTCAATGATATCATGAGGCATTGGGAGGTCAGTCCAGCAGCTTAAATGCGTTTTCCATTTGTTAAACTCATTAACAAGTATCCTCCTTGGAAATTTCCAGTTTGTCTGAGAGCAACTGCTCCTGTTGTCCGGGACTTCATGGAGTTGTTGTGTTCTTTCTAGGTCCGAACATTTGCACTAAGTTGCAACGTGCATTGGGTCTTGTAGGCCCAAGTATGAAGGTAGTTGCTAAGTATTGATCCTTTGCTCCTTTCCTTACATTACTGTCAATGTTCCCATTTCCTGCAATCCATCCTGGATACCCAGGTCTTCACTGATGATTACTTTGACTTGATCAAGGACTGAGAGTGAAATTGATTCTGGTTGGTGCTGTAGGAAAAATTGCCTCTTTGCCTCCTATACTGATTGGGGAAGGAATTTGTTGTCTTGGAAGGCAAAGGCAATCTTTCTGATGATTTCAAGAAGTTATATTCCATTGCTTTCACCCCATCGTTTCTTGCTGACTTTTTTTTTTCGTAACAGTGTCCAAAACACGTGAGTCGTGGTTTAGTGTCAATGATCTCCCCCCAAATATACTCGTTACTTGTTCATGGACAAATTCCATTATTCCGTTACAGCGAGAGGTAATTCCGACGATGTTGATTGTTGAGACTCGGCTGTTTGTCATTCTCTTCGTACCATGTATAGCAATATCAATTTGTAAGGAAGGATATACTATTGGGAGGCCTAGTGCCTCTATTACGTTACTACACGAACCTCCAGTTCGATGTGATGATCTCGAACGATTCGTCATTAACAAGATTGTCTTGCCAGAGTCGTATAAAGATCAACAATCCCATATTGAGGAAGTATGTGCATGTCGTCCATCCACTGATCAGAGAATTCTTATTCTGGAGGATGAAATTCTTGACGATGGAGGTAATTCTCTCCCACAGGATATACAACAACAAGTTCCAAACCTTAACGATACCATTCGCTCGCCTAATTCGGCTATAATTGCACCATCTATATCTCCATTATCCAGAAATATAAATTACAATCCAAGTAGTATTCGGGTTGCATTGGAATCCTCTCCTTCTCCAAGTTGGAATACCCCAACTTTATATCCATCCAACATGAGTAATGATCCCACCATAAGTGACAATTCAAGTGCTGACAATTTTCTACCATATATGTGTACAGGAATTGCTGTATTGCTAGTTTGCACTTGTATCATCAGCGCCTTTAATATTTTGGATACCGTGCCGAACAATTCAGTAATTTCATCAATGTTTTTGTCGGGGACTACACCTAGGAATCCTGATGTTGCAGACGAATCCGAAGAAGAAACGTTGAAAGCAAGACGAAGACTTGTCATTGAATCATTATTTCTTAGTCAAGATACTCAGGTAAGAGGATGTATATCACGTATCATTCAAGTATATCTGTTTCCCTTGGCAAAATCTCATCTTTCATCCTTCCTATTGTCAATCATGTCAATAGTTGGAGGAAGGAAATGCCAAGGATATCAATACTTCTGATCGACATTTGAAATATGATTCTATTTCCAAGAAATACAAATTTTCAACTGAGAAAATAAAGGATGTTCAATGTTCTATATGCTTAGATGATGCCAGTAAGTGACAAGGATGTGATTGATTGTGGAACTATCAATGGATGCATCATCCTCTTAACCATGTTTGCCTGTTTTGGAAACAATATATATCCATGTATATGCATATATTCCTACCTTTAGATGACGATCTGATTCTTGGTAAATGTACACATATTTATCATCGTGCTTGTATCATGAAATGGATGCAAGATGATCATAATGAATGCCCAAATTGTCGACAGCTCATGTGGGAACCAGAAACTTACAGGTATATAGAAGAATGTGTCAAACAAGGAAATGAGTTGCCGGCCTATTTTTCGTAAGAGGGAAAGATCTAACCTACTGTAACGGATTGTAATCCATCTTTACTCCTTCAAACAAGGTTTCTTGACAACAACAACATAATTTACTTTTTTGTGTATGATTTCCTTTATGTAAAAAAGACAAAATTTTGAAAGAATACTTTCCTAACGATAGACCTACTAATCATTACTTCATTTTCTAATTCAATCGTCGGTCGTAAAGAAAGACATCGTCTGTGGATACCACATCCAAAATGTTCGTGGTCAAACGTGACAATGGTGGTACCACCAACAACTGCAGGGGTGGTTCCACTACACCCCCCGTAAGTTGAATACGCATCCATGATTTGACATTGAAAAAGCTAGAATTGTAATTCCAAATATGAGCGTCACCATTCAAGTATAAGACTGGAACCACTGGTGCCAAATTACCAAGATAGGATTGAAGAGGAACAAAAAATGGATCATGTGTCCAGGAAGGATTTGCATGTCCAAAGATTACCACTGCAGTTGCTTTGGGTACAACTTGTTCTTGTTGTTGCCGTTGGTGCTGTTTTTTGGTCGTAGATTTGGTCCTACTTCCAGTATAATTGGAAATCAAATCCATGGTCCATGTAGCCTGTTCTGTCAATCGTCCTGTCCATTCCGTTGCATTGTGAACCTTACCACCAACTAGATTCAAACCAATAAAGAGAGTTCGCTTATGAAGAAAAGCAAAATTTTCCGAACGTCCACTAGGTCGAATAACTTGAAAGTTATGATCCCAATGATCTTCAAAATTTTGAAATTCTTCATGCCAAAGTTTCCAACCTTGATTAATATTCTTGCAATCATTCCATTCATTGTCTAGTGCACAACAAAGACAAACAACAAATTTGAGAAATCCAAAAAGACAATACAAAGAAAATTACAAACAAGACAAGCCAAACATGTATGCCAACGTACCACCCATGACCAGAAATACAGGTACACGAGATAATTTTAACGTGGAAGCAACATCCGAATAATCCAATGGGACACAATCATTTTCCTTGACAGCATTACGAATATCTCCCAAATGAATTAAAAATTCGGCATGTTCTGGAATTGACAAAATTTGTTCGGGAAGTGCCAAGACATCATCCAATGTATACGGTACATCTGCAATGGCATAAAATACAGTAATATCTTGACAATGGACTGTATTTTTCCATGTAGAATTGGACAACAATGTTCGACTGCAAGATGAAACCTCGACAGGTGTTGTAGTAGCAGTTACAGTCTCGCGTTCGGTTGGAACAAACGAACTATCCAATGGAGATGGTGATATTGATTGAAGCGGATGAAAAGGTTTGTCAGTTGCTGTTATTTCTTGAGAATGCTCCATAGTAGGTGTATACGAATGATAACTTGTCTCTATTTGTACAATTGGAAGGCTGGAATATAAAGTCGATGTATGACTTGGACTATTCGAAGGTACAATCCCTGTCAAAAGATTGGAAAGCACAGCATCATCGTCCTTATGGTTCTTGTCACCTCTTGTAAATGTTACCGTCGTTACCGCAATGACAACAATCGCAACAACCATCAACATTAATGATACAATGATCCAATTGCGTCTTTTTGAATGTCCTTCTGTATTCCATGTCGTCATTCTTCTCTTGTCGGAAATAAAGATTTCCTTTGTATATAGAATCACTCCTTGAAAGGAAAAATGAGAGACTTATTGTATCTTTTCTTTCCACCAGTGATAAACCATTGCATTTGACCCGTTCAACCTAAAAAGGAAACGCCACGGGGTTCAAAACTGGAATGAATACCACCCATTCTCTCGTCATCATTCGGAGTTGTTGTCAAGATCGTTTGGTTTCTTCATCTTGTTTTCGATTCAAAATTCGTGATTCCGAAAAAGATAGCGGTCTCCAAACAATTGTACTACTATACTACTTGATATGTGGGTACAACAACGACTATAATACCACAATTCATAAATTCTTGCAAAACGGGATCTACCTATGTGGATGAAGAATTCTAAAATCATAATGTTAACTTGTTTTGCTTGGAGTCCTGAGGTAGCGACAAATCAACTCTCTAAGTAGAGTAATTATCTTTGAATGTAAAATACAGTAACATTGCTGGCATCATTCAACATCACCTGATTCCCTTACAACATGTTCATTTAGATAGTTAAAGAATATCACTTATATTTTATGAGGTTTAGTTTGAAAGTAAATATGGCTGAGAATATATCAGCATTTCAAACAAACATAAATATTTTCTCATAAGGGCATTTAGCAGACCATCAGCATGGAATGGTGAGATGAGATATGTTTCTGCAGGATCATTGAAGTTGCTTTAGAGTAATATTGCACATCCATATGTAGCGTGTTAGACTAGCTATAAATAAAATCATGTTAAAACATTGATTTCATAATATGCTTTAAGAGTATATGTTTACAACGGGAGAGGAAAATAGGAACCTGAGTGCTTTGTTCGAATTAAGTCATTCATAGAAGACTTCACTGTTGGGTCCGAAGCTTAGAGCATTAGGAACTCAAAAGTGCATGAAAGGAGATATAAACAATATATCGTGAGCGGAAAGCGGCAATACTCAATAGTAAAAAAAACTAGAGAGCCTCTTTTCACTTCAACTGTAATTACTAAAATAATTTTTTTATTCTAATGCTAAGCTCAATTGTCGTCTTTTGAATGCTCTTACATATAACAAATTAACTTGCGAACAACTTCACAAACCTAAGCCAACCCTAATTCTAAAGTATTTTGCTAGTGCAAACTCATGAGGGAGGTTGTTAATATCCACATCAGTAGGTTAGATGATTGGCAAATAGGTGAGACCATTACGAAATCGAAGTTTGAAAGAAAAACTGTCTGGAGATACAATCTTCTGCTGGCCACCATCTAGACGTGGTTGGTCATATATGGATGCCAAAAGCACTAGCGTGATTGACAGATAGAATAATCTTGCCCAAGTCCACAGTTGGCACCACTATCCACTAAAGACAACCCATCATGGGAGTCAAGCTTAATCCCAGAGATATGAACAGTTTTAAGGGTATTTATTTTGAATTGGCGGCCAGATTGGTCAGTACATACACCAGGAAGCAACTGTGTGCTTGTAGCCATGATCTCACAAATGGCTGGAGTTGTAGTTACATCCTTTGTACGGAATGATTATATATCAATGCTAGCGCGGAAGCAGCATGACCTCTATTTCCTTCATTAGATGTAGCAGTGTGGCTCAGTGCACTGCGTGATTCTGATGATTACCACAATATAGATTGCTTCTGGCAGAGGGGCAACCACGAATGTTTTTTGTGTGCTTATATGTGTGCACCAAAATCAGGGTAATGAATTAAGAAACGATAATGCTTTCCCAAGACTTGTGCATTCTTCATTGTCAAAGGGATTCATCATTTGTCAATTTAGTTTAAGCCTAAGATTTGTGAACAATAATTCACAAAAAAATGTCAATATTTATGGAGCAACTTCAAAATGATCACTGATGAATCCAAATAGAGATATAGAGGAACGCTTACAAACAGAGAAATACTTTGTTTTAAAACTCATTTGAAGAAATATACCAATATGACCATTGAATTGCAAGGAATGTGCACTGCCACATATTGACAAATGCACTTTACCCATCGTTTCTGCACTGATGATTCGTCAAGTTTTGACTCATAGCTACGCAAAGAAATTAATTGTGCAATAATCAAGTTATTCCCACCCACCCCCCTAATTTTTTAATCTAGTTTTATCCTTTTTATGAAATTATTCTTTCTTCGATATGCAATATATATATATATGTAGTCAATTTTCTAAGTTGTCAGTCAATCCTGAAAGATAGTTTTCATGTCGTCAGTCATTGGACCTTCTATCCACTTTAATTTTTCGGCTTCATCACGTGTAACATATATAAAACGTGGTTTCCCGTAGTTTACTTGTAGCACATCTCGAAAGCTAGTAAACTCACTTCCCATATCCTTAAAAATGGAGCTAAAGGGGATATTTTCTCCATAAAAGTAATTTCCAACCAAATTCATCACTGCATGAAACGCAAAATGCTTGCAATTGTTGTCTGTTACGCTATAAGGCTTCTTTTGATGCTCATTGCGAAGCATTATAAGATCTCCTAAAGTTTTCTTTATGCCAAGCTCAACTAGATCTGCAATCAGAACACCGTGGTTCGGTTTTCGTGAAGATTTTCCTTTGTAAAGGTTTACACCATCAACGCATCTCTCAATAGTTCCGATTGCACCATTTGACAAAACAAACTCAATTGAAAAATGGCAAAATATTTGACATGCAGCAATAGCTGATACTGCGTGTCGGGAAGAGACTAGGTACATCGGTAAGAATGTAGCAGTCCCAAATGTATTAGTAATCATCTGGCCTGCTTGTACTGTAGCGCTCGTATCACCCTCCTCCAGCTTACTAAGACAGACTCGGAAGGCACGTATGCGTTTGTTTTTATTAACTTTTTGTAGCTTCTGAGTACGCTGCTCTAAATCATGTCGCGCAGCCTCTTTGCTTTGAATACTTGTGGAGTGGCTTCCCACCTCTGATCTCGAATGCACTCCTAAAACTCTTTTTATTCTGTCACTTGGATTGTAAGCAGTTTGAAATGAATTCAACTCAACAATCAAGCTATCTAAACGAGAGTAAAAGTCCTTGAATTTTGCCTCGTATTTGCAGCTATTGAGAATTCTCTCCATAGTTGCAAAGATCCCCTTGCGCTCAAGCTTGAGTAAGAATTGTTCCACTTCGGCAAAAACTTTATTAAATTGATCTAAAAGACTTTGAAAAGCTTCATCATGACAATGTCCTATCCCTTTTAACTTTTTTTCTATAGTCTGGCACCGGGCTGCCAAATTTTCGGCATTTTTCCTTGCAGATCTGATATTATTTGCAATTCGCTGAATAGTTGATATCAAGACTTCAACAGTAGAGATAAGGCCAATTACGGATGTCGCAACGCCAATGGGCTCCATCAGGGGAAAAGTTCCTGTCGATCAGGTGATTGTAAGCACAATCGAATATGCTTTGCGCACCTACCGCAAATAAAAATCTTCGAGTCGTGCATGAAATTGAAAAGACTGATGAATCTGAGTCGGATCCGTGAAACACATGAAATTTTAACCTCCAAGATAAATAAAGATAACAGTAACGTTGAATTTTCTTGCATTATTCAAAATTGTCTTTCACATGCATGGACAATATTACGTTACAACATAAAAAAGTGTAGTTTATAGCTTCCAGCACATGTATTTGAGATTTTCAGGCTGATTCGTGTATTGAAATTCACGAATGATGCTCTGTGTCACACTAAGGGGATTCAGAAATCGAGTAACTTTCTGATTCGTGTGGAAAACACTTTTGAAATTTTTGAATTTTTTGAATTTTCGATCGATTCGACTTTTTGTCTGCAAGGACCAGATAGGAAAGCGCATGTATCATGGCAGACCCTGTTGGACTTGCGACAACAAGAATTGGCCTTATCTCTGTGGTTCAAGGTTTGATTTCAAGCATTCAGCAAATTGCCAGTAATGTCAGATCTGCAAGGAATCGTGCCGAGAACTTGGCAACACGATGTGCGCCTATACAGCATAGTTTACACTTTCCCCCCATTGTCACAATGAAGCCTTAAAAAGTCATTTCGATCAATTTGTTGTTATATTTAAAGAGGTACAACGATTCTTACAAAAGTTTGAGCGTAAGGGGGTCGTTGCAAGTTGTAAGCAACTTCTCCATTACGGCAAATAAGGAGCACAGTACAATGAGCTTCAACGTCGTTTAGATAGAGCTATCGGTGATCGTACGTTTTGGCTAACAGTTAACTCCCCTAGTATCAGATGGGACAATGAAGGTCCTTTGCCTGCAGGTCGACCGCATTCTTTTCTTCCCAGCATAAGGAAATTGCTTGCGCAGAAGTTGATCTTAAAAATGAAATTGTTGTTGAAAAAAAGACTGTCCTCATGATGACGTATCTATGTCTATGAGCCAACAGTCAGCAACCTATCCTAACAGGTTAAAAAAAACTGATGAAACGCAATTATTTTTTGGATTATGAGCTAATGAAAGAATTACTTGTATTTTTTTTACTATTCGTGCTAGTCAGTATCTCACAGCTGTGTCTGATCTGTTGAACAAGAATCGGATAGTTTTGAAGATCAAAATGAAGTCAACAGAACTTCAGAAATTCCTTGAGACTTTGTTCCCCGCATTAAAACTGAGAATAATGTGGAAAGCTGCTATTTCAGGACAAATTTTGGAAGCTATAGTTCAAGGTTAGAGTTAGGCCACCAGGCTTGATAAGAAAAAGGATAAGCGACGTGATTTATATCAGAGTATTCAGATATTGCAAAATCTTGATCAAAACACAGGTATACCTTTGTGAGATGGAGGAGGGTGATACGAAAGCAACCGAAAAAAACGAAATAAATTGATTCCAAATCAATCTTATGATGAAGTTTTTCCTTAGTTGTTAAGGCTGATTACATTTTTACTGCGAATTACCAGTTTGATCTTAACGTCACTCTCTTGATGGCTAGATTTATTTATGATTTTGAATTAAAGTAATATTAATTATTTGATTAAAAGAGACTAAGGTAACATCCCAGATGTCGTCAATTCCAAAGGAGCAGATGGCGTAACTCCTACGCTCTCTTTGTGGAGATTATAAGTATCTAGATCCCACAAGAGCTCTTGACAACCTGGGCATTCATTACCGCCTTTATACATCCGATCCAGTATGCAATCTCGATGGTAAATATGTGAACATTTACCATAGATAAGATCTTCTCCTACGTTTTGAAATATTGTTAGTTGATATTGTTGCATTCTAAAGTTTAGTAACACATAAAAACCACAGAATGTGTGCAGCTGTCACTTACTTGCAGATTTTGAGCATAAAAAACAATATGCCTCACCTATTCCTTCTTCCGAGAAACAATACATCTTTGTTGAAAAGCAATATTTGAGATTTGCTAACTTAGAACGATGAAAAACACTCTTTTTTTCTTCAACCTATTTGTTGACAGAAGAAGATTACAACACCATCAAGGTGAGAAAATGGCATCATAATCAAGTTTCTAAAGAAAGAAAGAGAATACCTCTCACCTCAAATCTGACAGGCAGAGGAAACATTAGATCGACGATACTTCGCCTTTCATCGCATTGTTGCCTTTCACCGCATTGTTGCCTTTCATCCAATTCTTGTCTTGCATCAAAATCTCGCTGCCCCTGGGAATCCTGTATCTTGTCTTCATTTGAACTTGAAGGCGGACGCTTTGTGAAGCCAAAAATCGTTTTTGTAATTGTTTTCCTTTTGATAATTCCGTATATCAAGGCAACAGAAAGAAGCAAGAAAGTAGTTATCAAAATGATGTTTTCGGGAGAAAAGGTTTTCTCATTACCAATCGGTGGAACAGATTTAAGAGGCATGGTAGGTTGAGCTGAGTACTGTATTGTACTAGGATATTGCCAGGTTGGGGATGGCGAATTATTCGGACTTCCTGTTGACACTGGTGGCTGTGATTGAGGCATATATAGTGTGGGGATCGGTGATGAAAATAATGAAAGACTCGGTGAAGATGATATCCAGCCCACTGGGAAAGATTCACTAAATGGAGCAAGGCGGCTTGGCGCAAAGGGTGTTGAAGTCACGGGAGAAATTGGTGTAGGACTAGGAGGCGAAAAGGATGGCGGACCCACTGGAGAATCTTGTACAGGGGCAGTGATTGGACCGCTAAATGGCACGGATTGCAGATTTCTTTCCTTTAAAGACAAAAGGCATCCGCATGTCATTATGATAGTTTCCTGTTCTTCAAAAGACGGCAGGAACGGCAATCCATGAATCACAAGCGATTCTAAGCGACCGCATTGAATCGGTTTTCTTTTAGGGAAAACTAAGACTGCTTTAGGCCTTCCGACAAAGAATCCATCGCCACAAATGGACATTGCAAGACTTTGCTTGTAGAAAAGGAAAATTACAATCAGCAAAGGAAACATGAAATATTATGAGAAGGTTTAGAAATCATGAATGGCGATATGAGAGCGAATCATGTGTCACTTCGAGTGCTAATCATGAATCAATGCGAGAGAGATATTTATGAATTCGTTCCAAACCAGATGCTTTAGTGACGTCACTTAACGTTTTGTTGAATTGTACTCTCCGTTGAAACATTGAAATTTTGGTTTGGACGGCCAGACACATCCATGTATGATAGAAACAAGAGACCTGGTGAACTCCAAATAAGCAATTGACCTTGGCAAAGCTTGTGCAATAGAATAGAGTTGATAAACTCTTGCTGATTAGGTTGATGAAAGGAATTAAAAGCACACAAGGAACAAATTGATTGATTTGCTTAAATTTTCTTTATTTAAAGGGATAGCTTAGGAATCCGTTTCAGGAGTCTCTTTTGTCATCATCAAGGTTTCTTCCTTTTTCCTCTGTGTATTCCACATTGGATTCTTTGTCTTCCCACAGCATCTGTTAGGGCCTTACTCCTTGTTACTATTGAGAATAGCGGCTTTTCCCTTCACTTTTCCGGCAATGTCCTTTTTCATCATCTCTTCTAAACCGATCAGGGCAATTGCAGAGGCCCTGGAGAGATTAATTCTGTCTGTATTTCCTTCAACATCTTGAGACTTGAGCTTACAGTGCATGGACTTGTGCCCCTTCTTGCTGCACTTCCGGCTCCGTCCAGGGAAGAAAAGTTGTCCTTAGAACCACCAATCTTACCCTTCTCCCCATTGTTTCCATCCTTTTTTGCACTTGGTCCCCTTGTTTCCATACATGCTACAGGAAGTGCACAAGCCCTTGACCTTTGCAAGTTTTGAGCTGGTGAGCAAGGCATCATCCATCAGGGATCAACTTTTTCCAAGCACTTTGTTCTCAAGATCATTCTCCAGCAATACTCATTCGGAAGGTTCCAAAGAATTTGAATCATCAGATCCACATCTGCCATGGTATTCCCAAGAGTTTGCAGCCCACTCCTCATCCACTGGTCTGGTTCTTGACTTTTGTCACTTGCTCAAACTTAGCCACAAGATTCTTCCAGGCTAAACAGGCATCTCCCTCTGGTATCGCCTCTGACCTGCTGGAATTCACAATTCCCAAGCAGATATAGCATTCACTTGCAATCAATAGCTCTGCAAAAGCCATATTGTTCCTCAACATGAACTTTTCATGTCCCTTGGAACCTTTGCTTTGCGCAATCTCTACGCCCATAAGCGACTCCCTATACCATCTTAGCTTGGATCTAGCTAAGAAAGCAGCCAAAAAGTCGAAATCTTAAGATGGACATCCATCTCGACAAAAAGAATATATTCCTGACCTGATGTTTCTAAACGGGATAAAGCAAGAAACTTTGTGAGCTTGGGAGATCCAAATAAGCACTTGGTCGAAATTAATTTGTATGAGAGAATGTGCCAAAGAATTAGGGTAAGTAAAAACTCTCAGTCGGGAATCAAGCCAAATCTGACTCAAACCTTCAAACTAACAAGAATTTTGTTAAATTAAAATATAAAACAATCACACAACAGCTGTTAAGCAAAAACAATGCTGGGAAGATCAAGTTCAAGCTGTCAAAAACGAAAGTATGAACAATAAGCAAGCAGCTTAGATCTCAATCCTAATGCATCACCATGAAGCCCAGAAGAACTAACCCTAAATGATGTATAAGATGGGGGGTGATACTTCAGTGCGCTACAAAACATATCGAATGTACTATCAAGACATGACAAGCTGGAAATCAAATGTTTTGAAGAGCGTACTAATTTCATAAAACCTCTCCAAGTCCTTACTCTCCTAAGAAAACCCAGTGACTTTCAGTTGCTTCTCCACTTCCGTTCTGTTTATGTTCAGGATGTTTAAAATGTGATAGAAATGAAACTTACTTTCACTTTTAGGTTTCATGGCTTTAGGGCCTGGAGGTACAATTCTCCTGTTAAGCAGCTTGGAGAGGTCAAAACACCGAACAAAAGGCTGTAAAAACACTAATTTTAGAATCGAGAATTTTGTAAATTCTATGATTGATTTCCTCACTTTTTAATTCTCAAATGACTCTTTTCACCAAAGTTGTCATACCTCTTGCTTTCAAGCAAACAGCATTGCTCCAAACTGGATTTTCACTAAATACCTGAATTTGATTTTTCTGTATTGCTCCTAATTTTCTTTTTGATAGACAACATTCTATGATGAAAAATATGAAATATGCAGTTTACCCTCCATCACACTAATTTGAGATTGACTCTTGGCTGATTCGTGTATTGAAATTTAACATACGAAGTACACTAGTATTCCATTAAAAAACCTAAATATGTCACTTCTTCAGAAATCGAGTAAAGTACACTATGTTTGATTCGTGCTCTATTGGTACATGCTTTGACTTCCAATAGGAAAACGCATGTATCATGGCCAACCCTGTTGAACTTTCAACAATAGGACTTATCTCTACGGTTCAAGCTTTGATTTCAAGCATTCAGCAAATTGCCAGTAATGTCAGATGTGCAAGGAATAGTGCAGAGAACTTGGCAACACGATGCGCGAAAATAAAGTATAGTTTACAAAGGATTGAAAATTCCCCCGAAAGTCACAATGAAGCCTTAAAAAGTCACTTAGATCAATTTGTTAATATCTTTAACGAAGTAAAGCAATTCTTACTAAAGTTTGAGCGTAAGGGGACGGTTGCAACTTGTAAGCGACTTCTCAAGAACGGCAAATACGTCGCAAACTACGATGAGCTTGAACGTTCTTTAAATATTGCGATCTTTGATCTTACGTTGTGGCAAACAATTAACTTCCCAAATGACAGATGGGACAATGAAGGTCCTTTGCCTGCAGGTCAGCCGCATTCTTTTCCTCCCACGCTTGAGGAAATCGCACCTCCTGCAGAAGTGGTGGTTCCAAATGAACTTGTGGCTGATCCTGGAAGTGATGTTGAAGAAGAACCAGATAGCTTTGAAGATCCGAATGAGTGCAACGAAACTTCAAAAATTCCTTGGGACTTTGTTCCCCGCATTCAATTAAGCGCAAATTTTGGAAGCTACTTTACAAGATCGGAGTCAGGAAGCTGCTCCACCAGTCTTATGAGAAAAAAGGACAAACGACGTGATTTATATCAGGGTATTCAGACTCTACATAATCTTGATCAGAACACACGTATAAGTGCCTTCCGGCTTTGCCTTTGTCAGCGGGAGGCAGTCACTATGGCTTCTACTGCACTAGGGATAGTATCTCCTCTTCTCGGTATATCTTCCCAATTCAGGATGATAGCACCTATCATGCTTAGCCATTCTTCCGTTGAGTTTGTTTTGTCCAATGGAGTGATTGGAACTATTGAGAACTGTGATGATGATGTTTACCTTTATGCAGGAAGTCCTCGCACAAGGAAAAACATTGTGTTCTGATTGCAGCTTATTCAACTTCGCAATGAGCATCGAAAGACAGCTTATAGGATTGAAGACAATAATTGCATGCATTTTGCTTTTCATGCAGTGACATTCTTAGCTGGAAATTGTG
>CAAAJI010001118.1:0-13684 GCA_900642245.1 Fragilaria radians | reverse complement strand
CTTTCAACAGACGAAGGTAACTTTGAAGATGTGAATGATAGAAATCACATTCATGTTTTCTCTTTTACAGGAATTCAAGAAGTTCCTTAAATCCAGTAAACGAGTCTCATGAAGGATTAGAAAACAATCTGAGTGATGATCATGTTGAAGCATTAATTTGTGTTAGTAAAGTGCTGATTTCTAATTTTTGACATAAAGATATCAAACGAGTATTTTAGAAATACCTGTCTCTATTAGCCCAACATATTTGACAAACTCTTAGAAAAAGAAGTCTACCTTGACAAATCAGCTAAGGTCACAGCACATTGGGCAGGGATTAACAATTGGACAAGAACAAAGGCAAGCAAAATGAATGATTCTGACATCTTTCTTCCAAGCAATAGATGCCAAAATTATGTACATTGCAATCAATTTGGCTGCAAATTTCACCAAGTCTTTGTGATACGCATTAAAAAAGGCAGCAGTAGGGAAGGATAAAAGGCATGATGGGTATCTTATTACAATTTATTGTAGATGAGTTCTATTGAAACAAGAACCATTTAGTAGCTCGTAAATTATGCAACAAGAAACAAAGTCAACTAGATTTAAGCTAGGAAGCCTTATAATAGCCACTATGACAAAAATACGGTCAGATCTTTTTCAACTTTTGGAAGGTCAACTTTTGTATCAACTAATATTTCATAATGACGTTTTTCTATATTGTCCATTCATTCGGACAATTCTCTGGCTATATTGCAGGAATCAGGTAGAGAATTCTTTGTGAGATACAAAAGCATTCCAACTCCAGAACGGTATCTGGTCTGCAGATTTGAGTCATTGATGCTGGACTCATCATCTGGGCAGTAACATGGGAGTACCAGGAGTTTGATAACGCTTTTGTCTGCAACTTCCTCTCCAAACTTGGCTTGTAAATTGATAAGGTTTAGGCATCAAAATTTGATTCAACTTCACAAAATCATTCACATCTGTAAGATTATTTTCAATCTTCAGCTGAAGCCATTCTTTTTCTACTCATTAATTACTTCCTCATTTTGCACCTCCTTTCAGACACCCAAACAATCGTCAACGTAGATACCAATCATTAAGATTCTATTTTAGCAATAAACACGGATCAGACTTGTTTGCTTTGAACCCAATTGACTTGAGTACAAAGATGAATTTCCTATAGAACTCTCTTGCACTTTGCACAAGTCCATAGAATATATTGTCTGTTTCATGTGAGCCAACAAAAACGTTTAGTCTCTTGAAAGTCCTGTAGATTCTCTGCTCATTGACTCCCGTAGAATGATCAGAAGTTATAATGACTTTGCTTCTAAGATATCCTTCATCTTGAATCTTCCACAATGCCACTCATCAAACTTATCTTTCTTTGTTTATGACATAGAAAGTAATGTCACTGGAAATTAAATGAGTCTGAATGTGTTGCCATGTCTGAAGCAATAAAAGAGATCAGGTTTGTTGATGAAAGCTTGTGGATCTTTATGACCTTGCTTATTGTGCTTCAAACTGATTATGTGGTGCTATTTCCAAGGCTTAGAGTTCCTCTTTTGGAAGCATACCAGGAATATTGGTAGCAGTGATTAAGACGGATTCTTTAAGATCATATTTGTAAGGACTAATGACAAAAACATTGATATCTTTGGGAAGAATGAAAGGAGAGAGACCATGAAAAGGAGTGGTCAAGTTTCTCTGAGAATTATCTATGGGCAGAAGAGCGCATGATAGGAAACAAGTGTGAAGGTATCGCTGATATTTGTTACATACCTTCAGAATGTAAGGAAACAAAGTCATTAATGATTGATTTATAGTACTATTGCCAATAGTGTAATATACTAGGAAATAGTGCTGAGTTGAACAAGTAAAACATATGTTTATAGACAAGTGTATCCAATTAAAGACAATAAGTGTGTGTCATTTCTAAGGATGATTGCAACCTTCAAAGGCCAACAAAAACTGGTGTAGAAAGCAAAGCATGCCGCCCTCTTGCATAGAATATTAATTGAATTGACTAATGCCGTGATTCCTCCATAAAGGAAGGCTCAAAGGTTGAATGTCCGCAAGAGCTATGTCTTGAAATGTCTGCAATGTACTCCAGTCGCGATTTGATACTTTCCTTTGTATCAAGCTGCATCAAGTCAACTTTTATCATTTTGCAAATAGATTTCATACTTGGTCTCTCGCGTGGAGAAGTTGCCCATGACAAGGCCATAATGTCCTTAGTCATTATTGGCCAAGTTGGTGTGATTTTAGGGCGCCTTTCACCTTGTGCAACTTTCTTCAAATATCCTTTTTTCACAGACATGTTATAAGGGGGCTTCAAGGAAATAATCTCATAGAGCAAAATTCCAAACGAGAAAACATCACATTTCTCATTGTACGGCTTTCCGAGTATTACTTCGGGAGCCATGTATGGAATAGAACCAACTTTCGCAGTCAAGTTATAATAGTCACAGTAGCTCAGTCTGTCTTCCCGAAGTGACTTGGCCAAACCAAAATCGAAAACTTTGACATTGCCACGAACATCAAAACCAATATTCTGCGTTTTGATATCTCTAGAAATGTGATTAGCTCTATGCGGCATGAATTATTCAGATTTGATGAGCTCCTCAAATACTCTTACCTATGAATGACGTTTTTTCCATGCATGTAGCTAAACGCAGAAGCTATATCATGGGCGATGAACAATCGCTCCTTCGTAAACTCACGCTTCCAGTTGTTGATTTTTTGGCTTTTCATCATTGCTAGTATTTTTTGAATAAAATCAACTTTTTCTATTCGCTTACTCTCTCTCCATTCCAAAATTTTGTCATGTAGTGTTCCATAAAGTCTATCCATGAGAAAGAAGTATTTGGCATGAAAAGGATCATCCGTTTGGAAGACTCCTCGAATTTTGACAATGTGCTGATGTGATAAGGCCATTAGGTAATTGACTTCAATTGCCAGGTCAATGCGTGCCCTCGCTTGCTGAGACTCACAGGCATCTTCAAGTATCAATGACTTAAATGCATAGCGCGATTCACCATTTCGAAAGCACATTGCTGCTACTTGTTCTCGAGACGAGAAGGATGAGTTCAATAATTCAAAACCCGGATCTTCCTCACTTCCGACTATATCTCGATGATCTATTTGATCAGCACCAATCGAATCATCTATTTGAGAACAGTCGCTCGCCTTGTATGTCGAGGAAGAGGTGCCTAATTCATCAGACAATTCGATTCTTATAACTTCATGCACTACGCCGAAAGCGCCTGTTCCAAGGACATCACCAAGTTTTACTTCTATGATTAACATGACGCCACAGATTTATGCGATGAGAAAAAAATTATGATAACGACATTTGACAATTTCCTACCTTGTCGTGTAAATGAAGGTAGCCGGTCACAAAGTGTTTTCCGATAGCAAAATATGGGAGATTTAAGTTCATCTTCTAGAATTTCTATGCCCTCTTCGAGCAGGATTCTCTCAATCCTATATTCGTTTAAACTTTCTTTGGAATCGAAATTTGACATTGTTGTTTTCACCTCCATCACAAAAGACTACAAAACCTTTGCGATTCAGTTGATGAAAAAGAATTGTAATTTAAGTCTTGAAATGAGGAAAAGCGCGATGAAATGCAAGCTGGTGAGGCAATTCATTGTTAACGAAAGGCAACATAAATGTAAATACATATTGCCCGTTTAGACCTATGTAAGGCAGTATAGAATTCCAGATGCTTGGCTTTCGTAATCATGGAATGGTTAAACAATAATTTCATACGAAATATTACACCCGTAGCTCAAAATCAATGCCTTGGGAAAAATTGAAATCGTGAATGTTATACCGTCTTTAATTCAGGACCTCTTCAAATCCAAAACAAGTAATAAACATAACATGCTGCTTGATTGAACTTTTTACATATTTTAAGACTTTTGTTGAGAGATAACTTTTTGTTGGCCTGAAGAATTCAACATGGACATTTAATCCCAATCTTTTCTAGACAGACTGATGCATACAAATTATACTTTGATGATCACTTCCTTACCTCCATTTTGTATTTCATGATAAACTTGGGAAGGTTTGCATATACGTGCAAGATCATATGCAGACCTAATCATGCTGTGTGTGGTAATCTCTGTGATCTTTTCTGTGTGAGTCTGTCCTGGGAGAAAACATGTATTTTTAGTGCCAGGAATGTGGATGTAAACTCAAGCAACAGGTTTATTGCCAATTTGTGATAGCTACGAGTTTTATTCCAACCAACACACGTCATTTGATCTTCAGGCAAGGAACAAGCAGTAAGATGGTTCACGCTGATGAAAGAAATATTCTCAAGTAAGAAACTGCATAAAATCTAGATGATTGCCGTTTCTACATCACCTTCAAAGTTTATGCAAAGCAAGGAAACACAAAACAATAAAATCAACTAAACCAATGATATTAGGCCTAAATTACAGAGAGAGTACTAAAGAGGAGTGATGTGAAGTCACAATGACAAGTAGCCTAGTACAATTATGAAACCATTTTTAAATTCTAGCAGGAAATGGATGGATGCTAAGGAATATAATTAGAGACAAGCAAACAAGTACCATTGAGCCGTTGTTGTTTCCCCATCCACATCCTTGACATATGAAAAGGATTCTGCTCTGAGAATCCCTCCCTTATCGTCATCGTGATTAGCATCACCAACAATCGTCGTATTGTTATTATCTGTATTCTTCCCCGTCACGGCCGCTGCTGCCGCCGACGACGGCGGCGATGTCGATGCTGCTCGTACTTCAAAGCCTTCCATATCCGTAGAGAGTGTAAAGAAACGAAGAAACTTTCGTCGGGCAGATTCCCATGCTTCTTCAACTTTAGTCGTAAAGGTTCCTGTCATGATGGTTTCATAACGCTGTTGTCGAATTTTGAGTGCCTCCATCCAGGCATTCTTGAGTTCGTCAATGGTATATCCTCGTTGTTGCAAGATTTGTTCTCGTTCCTGAAAGGACATTTTTAGGTCTCGACGAGTCTTACGCGGTTGTCGCGTTTCTTCATAGTCATTTAAATCCAATGTGGATTCATTCTTTGGTTCCCAATCCAGTTGCACAGGAGGACCGCTTGCCGAAGATGGATGATCTGGAACAAAAGGATTGATTAATGTTTATTAAGCATAAACAGGAACAGAATCATAATCATGATTATATTTTGCTGAATGGTTAGACTCAAGAGATCAAAATGAACTACAATCAAACATAAAATCATTACATACCTCCCAATGTCATTTCATACTCCCTTACTGTAAGAGAATTGAAGGAAACATTTCGTTTCGTTTGAATGGCATCAGCAGGTGATCCACCCTTCTTAAGTGCTGATTTCAATCGTATTCCACCTTCTCCACATACGGGAGAACATATACTGGTAAATGTATCGTATATTGTATCTCGGTCGGCACTGTCAACGGAAGTGGATTGCTGTAGGACAACAGACTCATCATCCATATCATCGTCTCCAACTTTCAATGTGTTGCTTCTATTTCCTTTCGTATCTCTACGGTTGTTAAATTCAGATAAGGATTGACTGCGAATCCGCCTATTGGATTGTGCACTCTCTTTGGAGGACGAATCCTGAGACTTCGTTTGTCTTAATCTTCGAAAATTCGACTTGTCTGAACTTTCTCGAGGAGACATACGCATCCTTATTACTGGGCTTGTAAGACCTTCAATGTGCTGAACTTCAATATCATCCTGAAATTCGACGGAGCCAAGATGAGGAGCCATCTTCAAAATCGATGAAAAAAATTGTATTTCAGAACACTACTATTTATTGTAGCATGGAGGAAGGCTGTGAAGAACAGGGAGTCAAGCCAAAAAATTTAACACGCATGTTCACTATGATAGTAAAAATTTGGGTCTCTGGTTTGGCGGTTCAACTCATCCTAGTATGCCTTGTGAGCCGTTAAATCATGAACTAATTTAAGAAGAAATAATCATTTTTTAACTGTAAGTGAGCATACCAACCTTAATTTGAGCGATAGTCGACGTTCACATACATAGATTCTGATTCGAATAGCGTGCTCCAAAACAATGGTTGGCAGTCCCCACTCTGAAAATTCTTGGGTAGCATGGCATGCCAAGGTGAGTCGGAATTGACGGAAGGATGGCTGGCGGATGCAGGAAGCAGAAAAATCATTTTATTTCAATAAATATACAAGTATATCCTTTGGAAGCATGCTTATCATCGTGTGTACATTGATGTATGAGTAATTAAGGAGTAATCTTTCAGTTGTTTTAGGTAAGTGAAATAACCTTACTAAGGACCTTCAGTATGATATGCTGGCTTTGGCAAAGCGCACCTATTAAGTTGAGTAAACATCCAATCACCTAAAGCATAAGTGAATACATAATTGATTCTCTCAACCATTGCCATTTTGAGATGCACAACACTTGCAGGCAATAACATCAGGCCTAAAGTGCTATTGAGAATTACTTCATGGCACTGCAGATTCATTGTTTTAGAAAACTGGTGGATATTCTGCAATTCTGTTGAAGATTGCTTTAGATCTGTGCATTTGGGTCTTGAGGGCCAAGATATGCTCACATAGAGGCCAATTGTCAAAATTGTTGTTGAACAATGAAAGAAAAAGTCTCAGCTCCATCTTGTATGTTGGCAATGCCATTGATGATTTCTTTGAGTTAAGGTTTATTCAAGATGTTCTATTTCTTATGCGGAAACATTACAGTTTTTGCATTTCCTAAACGTTCCCAGGAATTAGATGAAACAAGAGTTCACTAGAGTGCTCCTACAACATTTCTCTGTAAGACAAAATGCCATCAACATATACATGCGCAACAGGAAGATCACCAAGACGTGCTTTTGTTTGACACTGAAAACCCTCATCCGAAGCGGTAGACATTCCCATAGGGAGTCATAAGAATCAAACTTTCCCCACGGGACAATAAATGCAGTGTACCATTGAGCATTAATTCTTCAAGAAGAGATGATGAAAAGCTTAGGGGCACTTCATTAAAGTGCAGATAATTTTGGAATTGGAAACAAACATCTCTATAGCTGTGTTACATCTTCTCAAGACAATTAGCAATCTGACAGTCCCAATTTTCTCATGAAAAAGTACACGATAATTTCAAAATTAGGAACAATGACACCAAATATATCTCTTGATTTCGGTTGCTAGGGTTAATATAGGGGATGAATAACATTTCAAATTTGAGAAGCCGTGCTTTAGGTAAGTTGCCAATTGGGAACTTTATTGGCTGGTTATACGTTCTGTAAAAATATCCTTTTGGTGGTCAATATTCCGTATTTTGACAATCAATTCTTCGAAAGGTGTTACTGCACTGGATGACGTTTCTTTTGTTTTCTTTAATTTTCTCTTACACATATTGCCCTAAATAAATCTTGGTTTGAATGAAATCATCAAACGTGTAGTTTACCTTCCAACTCCCTACCTTTGATGGTCGCATCCCGTGAAAAACTTCTCTGCATGATCTTTTTAGGCCTCTCCCTTCAGATTCTTCATGAACAAATCCGTCATTTGGTGAAAATTCATTAAATATCCTCAACATTCACACTAATTTAGTAGTAGAAGGAAATCTTACTGGATAAATCTTCATGAAAAAACTGCTAGTATCATCTGAATTTCTCGATACACAGGTGCCACTTCCTTTTCCATTTTTTGATTATGATCCGTACCCTCTTGGCATCGTGCTCTTAGTAAAAGATTCTCTTTTCTCAGTCAAGATGGTTTCAAGTTACTTGATTTGCCAACCCATTGGTTGGTGCTCCTACTACTGCATTCCCAATCTCAGGGTAGCAGTTCATTACCTTCACGTAGTTTACATAATAGTCTACGACATACCATTGCCTTCAAGCTTTGTAGTTGAAACCATGTTTCTACTGATCAATATTATCATCGTTTCACCTCTACTTATAAGCATAATGATTGGATGAATTTCATCCAATTGTAAGTTACTGAAAGAGAAATTAGATTGGTTCTGAAAAGGAATATTCAATTGAGAAATTAGAATGTTCTTAGCAAGATGTAACAACTAGGCATTCACGAAGACTTTTGATAAAAGAATAATATAACTGAGGCTTTATGTTCCAATGAAAAAGAAATCATATTGTGATGCAATTAATAATATCTCTTTGGGAAAAAGGTCAGTATAATGAGATTGCTCAGACAACATGTAACTGTTTAGTATGCAAGTTCGATTTCCTTTTGAGTGCCGTGACCTAAACCTTAAACCCCCCACATAACACATTGCAGCTAACATAGAGTTTTCAATAGCTAACATAGAGTTTTCAATAGCTAACATAGAGTTTTCAATAGCTAACATAGAGTTTTCAATAGCAAGGTTGCCAAGCTAAATTCTACAACAAAGAGTATTGGAAATGCCATAATGTCAATATTCAACAAAATGCATTAGACTCTGGATTTTTAAAGGCTTTGTATACCAAGACCATGAAAGGGATTAGGGGAAGAATGGGCATTTTCCAAGTGAGCAGCTTTCAACAAACTTTCTTTTTCCCTCATTCTAGGCTGCTTGGTGGGTTCATTTATTATAGACAATTATTCAGCTATATATGGTTAAATCATTGGTTGATCATCTTCCCATCTAATGCCGGATGTAAGAAGAAGATCATTTCGTAAAGAGTCTTTCTATTATTTGGGTGTATCATTTAGGGAAAGAGTACTTGTTTGGCAGCCCTTTGGGGCTAGGGGAAGGAATTGTTCAAATACAAGATTATAATTCAAATGATTGTCCATCAACAAACAAAACGTCAGTCCAAGGGCAATGTAATGATCATTTCAATGAATGATATCTTCCAATTGAAAACTATTTTTTTCCTTGTGATGCTGCTGAGATGTGCATTTTTCGTTAGTTTTGGGTAGTTTGCGTTTATTGTCATTGACACCGTGTTTCACAACCTGCAAGAAACAACAGGATGAAATGGTTAGTCATGTAATTGTTTCATTACTTCCATATGTGTGTGTATTTCCAATGAAGAGAGTAACGCACAACAATTCGAATTTAAGTAAAATCGCTTTGTTTACAAAATAAAAGACAATTACGGTAAGAGAGTTTCTAGAGTCTACATACCCATGAATCTCTATGTCTATGCCACTTCATTACCGCACGCTTTACTTACTAGAGGAACGAACGATGTATATTTGTAGTAGTAGTAGTAGATCAATCAAAATGATGTGTTGATAAATCGATTGTGCGATCATGGGTTGGCCTTGGGCTGTACCTCGGAATCCAATATCGTTCGGACAAAGATATCATCTCGGGGATGATCCTTTTCTCCCTCTTCAAAGGTATAACTTGCGGCAATGGCCAATTGTTTACCATTGGGTGTAAAGGCTAATGCTGCAATACTGGTAGCCATTCGTGGTAAGGCTGTCAGTTTTTTCTTATGTTGACCATCCCATAGAACGACTGTACCGTCACACCCTCCCGTAGCAAAGCTACAATCTTGACTAGGACAAAATACAATGGCATTGACGGGATAGACTGTATCTTGAATTCGATGACATTTAAAGGCATAATTTTTGGAAACGGATGTTGTCGTGGTGGATTCATGTTGTAATTCGGGTGGTAAATATTCAACTGCTACTCTCCCCTCAATACTTCCAAGAGCATAACCCTGTCCATTCGGAAAAAATTGAACAGTCCGTGTTTGATATTTGAGAGATGATTCTCGATCCAACACAACTTTGGCTTTCCCATACCGATAATCGATAAAGACGAGTCGACGTCCTGCACTAGTCGCTACAACAATTCGATTCTTATGAACATCCATAGAGAATGCCTTTCCTGGAAGATCTAGAGTAGCAACAGCAGCCGATGTTCGGATATCCCAAATTTGTAATTGAGAATGCCAACCAGCACTCACCAGTAAATGCCCTCCGTCAATTTGATTGTCGTCCTTATCGTCGATTAGTCGTTTCAAACAAGAGCATGCAATTTTAGAAGGTTCTCCTGAATGACCTCCAATGACTGATATTTTACTTGTCGGTACATCCAATTGACGAACTTTCGTATGTATTTTGTTCATTGTTTTCAAGAATAGGATGTCAACGAAAATTAGCATTTATTGTACAACAAGAGCATGAATTCACGATAAGCGATGTATCTTAACTTACTACTTCCATCCAATCCCCCCGTAAATATAGATGATTCCGATGTAGATGTCAAACTCAAGAGTGGTCCTGATTCCATAGCATGACATAGTTTTAACGACCATTCTTCGTCTCCTGTATCATGAATTCTAGCACATCCATCCCAAGATGTTGAAGCCAATTGAGTATTGGAAAGATATTCTAGAGCACTAACACCATCGGTTGGTGGATCCGGCAATGCCTTTGCTTCCGGTAAGGACATTTGGACGCAAGTGACAAATTACGGTGATGAAAAAGAATGGAAGTTCATGCACTAGTAGTGCTTGCATTGTCTCCAATACTAGCCCAACAAACAAACGACAAGTGTTACTAGGTTACTTGAAAAATGGCGCGAAACAGCATACCGGTATTTAAGTTTATTTTCTTTCACCACACACATTCTAGGATCCATAATGCCTTCTACACCACCTCCACCAATTAGTTCTTCTTCTGTCATGTCATCGGGAGGATTAACCTTTGGTCATATCATGACCTTGGCGAAATCACATTGGATGAATCGACATTGTCCATCCATTCGACAATTATTATTAGAATTCACTGCTTTGGTTGGACAATTAGCAGCCGAAATGTTACAACATGCTCCTCCAGATCGTTCGGCTTCATCTTCACAAAGTGATGTTGATACAACAACAACTCCAACAAAAACTAGTCAATTCTCCATACGTAAAATGAAAAAAATACCCCATGAACCAGTCCCATGGAAAGCTCCCACAGTCATGTATCCATTGTTTGGACAACTATTATGGCAATTGGCATTAATGGCTGTATCGTGTGATCTACATCTTCATCACTGTATTGTTACAAAGTTACAATTGAATGCAAAGAAGTATCCTGTGGAACTTTGTCATGGAAAATCTGGCAAGTATACACAATATTCTCATCAGACGGGTATCACGAAAACATCAGGACAGGAGACACCTCATATCATTACTCCATCTACTACTACCACGACGACGACTGCGACTACTTTCAATCAAAACGAATCCTTTACACAATTGGATACATTGGAACATGTCCAATCTAATATTGCTCAATTTGCTACCGAACGACAATGGAATCGTTTCCATACACCTCGTAATCTTGTTTTGGCATTGTTGGGAGAATTAGGAGAATTGTCAGAATTAATACAATGGAAGGGAGATACGGAATCCATAAGTATGACACGATCATCCAAAGACAATACTGATTTGGAACAAAACAACAACAACAACAACAACAACGATGAAAGCAACACCGAACGCGACAACAAGAATGAAATCAACAATGACCACCAACTTCACAACCAACAAAAGGAATTAGCTTCGATAGGACAAGAATTGGCAGATGTTACCATCTATCTCTTACGATTGGCTACAGTTTGTCATGTACCATTGTCTCAATCTACATTGAAAATTTGTGCCAATCAAATGATGACGAGGAATAGTCATAGTTCCCCCAAGCCATGAGGGTAAAAGCAGTTGTTAATACCATACAAGTACGAACAACAAAGTATGGTGACTTTGTGGTTCTCTTTCATTGAAGGGCACATTTGGTTTCTAAATTCTTTATTTCAACTATTCATTTTATACCAATTTTTATCGAATAGACGGTTCCATTTCAGCAAAGTATTTCATCACACCTTTTTCGGTAAAGAGCCTCAGCTGGCTTTCATTTAATTTGCAATAGACTGTTTGAGGTTACCGATGCAACTAATAATCTAAGAATCTAGTCGTGTCATTTCAAGTAGTCATACAAAATTCTAAATTGTCAAAGCAACCAAATCCTATAAGTCGAGGAAGTTGAAAACTAGCCTGATTAGTTTCACCCATAATTAAGAAAACGCAAAGAGAATTATTGAAACATTACATGATGCTGTCAAGTCGAAAGATATCGCAAATGAAAATCTCCGTCACTAAATGCAACAGATAAGCAAGCGATTATTTTTGAATCATTTGGAGTATGTTTACAAGAAAGTATCATAGTAACGTCCTTTGTTGAAAGCTTTTCAATTTCTATGTAGTCACGTGCAAACTTTTAAACGGAAAGGACTATACTGTTGTCACCACAACATTGCGCTCATACCTCAATTGATTTGTCACGATCGCTAAGACAACGTGGAGTGCTAAATCGGATCCCTCGGCAACGTGCATTTTCATTTTGTGTACTCGCATTGTATTATCCCAATTCCAGAACCCCACAAGAGGCTCCAAGTCCTCACTCTTGGATGCAGTACTAACGACAGAAGCTCCATCCAATGAGGCACTACTGGAAACACGACGAAGATTTCCACCATTATCAGCCGGTGGAATTGGTGGATTATCTGGAGCTGATGAACTTGCCTTTCGCTGATCAATCTCGGTTTTCGGATCTAAACTAGCTTCTTCTCGACTACAAGTTGTAGAAGTAGCCCACTCAGATCCAGCTTCTCCCACCTTCTTTAGCCACTTTCCGAGTTTACGCATTCTTGGGAAGGATTTTTCGCTCTCAGATTTTTCAGCTTGTTGTTTTAGTGATCGAGTTGAAGTAGTTGCTTCTTCAGCTGACATAGAGCCCTTATTGTAATTGGCGTTTGGATTATATGCATCTGACCCAGACTCAGCAGCAGCTTTCAGTTCTTGTCTCTTCAACTGTTTTGCTTCTTTTTCGCCGACTAACATTGTTTGGTGTTGACCAAGAAATGAGTTAATCTCTTCGCATTTGAGTATTACTTTGTCTAGAACTAGGTAACCCTCCAAAGGGTCTGATGGTAATTCGGCTGTATTTTCCTTTACCCATTTGGTTAGCTTTTTTAGTTGTTCGTGAGATTTACTTCGATATTCAGTAGGGCCCAGGTTAGGATTCTTCAGGCAATCTGGAATTTCTTCTACGTGTCTTGTGAAGTCCAGGAATGGGATGCTTGAAGTATCGCATGCACCTAAGCAAGAGGTTTTGCCATTTCCATCATCTAAATCATCCGTATTCGACTCTTGGTCAACGGATTTTGAATTATCTTTCTCTAAAGGCACATCACCTGGAATTTCGGATCGAACAACATCGGCTTCAAATCCGTCCTTTGACGCTTCGCTTGTAGCTACTTTTTCTTCTGGCAATTCATTTCCAGAGTTGGTTTGACTTTTGATGACAGGATCAATCGATTCATGAGAATCTTCCTTTTTTTCCTCCGCTAATCCACTTGCTTCCATCTCAGACGTGTCAGAATCTTTAGGTCCAACAGTGGCAACTATTTTACCTTGTGTTTCATCGCGATCCTTTTCTCGATGAATTGGACTTTTGGAAGCCAGAAATTCGGGATCAACAATGGCCCATGATGGCGTATCACTCGTATCTTGAATTAATTCCATAGTGTTTTGATTCCCGTTTTGTTGGTACTCGTCTGGAGGGGGACCATAGAAATTGACTATTGCATGATACCTTGACCAAGTCACAGTAATACAGGCCTTCTTGTAAAGACAGGGTTGAGTCTCACCACGGGTTTGACGTAAAAAGCTTGTAGCAGCCGCGTCTGCAAATTGCCCTGGATATGATGGAACACCATATCGATAG